>AFRD01000154.1:0-68598 GCA_000222875.2 Periglandula ipomoeae IasaF13
CCTTGACTACACGGAACCTCAGGACGTCGCTGCTCTGTGCCAGAACATGCTCTGCGGCACGAGTGAAATGAAGAATGGTGTGAAGATCGGAACATGCACCAACAGATGGTACGACAAGATGCAGATTATTGTCTGCAAGAACGGCAGTGCAGGTATCAACTTCGAACACACTGGCGTGGACGGCCACACCGTCCTCCGCTTCGCCAGTGATGTCTACACTGACACGATCCTACGGTTTGCGCGCACAATCAATGGCCAGGCTCCCACATTGTGGACGTCGACCAGTCCCGATCCATCCAAAAGGGATCCCGAAAGTTTCGGTGATGTCAACACCACTCCGCGAAAGCTAGAATGGGACATGATTCCCGAGCTCAGCATCGCTGTACGATTTGCCGAGACCAGACTGGCCGACTTGATCGAGCAAAACGAGTTCCAGTGCCTCGACTTCAGCTCTTACGGCAAGAACTTCATCACGTCAATGGGATTTTCACCAGATGCCTTTGTCCAGATGGCCTTCCAAGCAGCATATTATGGGCTTTACGGTCGCGTAGAATGTACCTACGAGCCAGCAATGACCAAATTCTACCTCCATGGCCGCACGGAAGCGGTGCGCACCGTGTCCCAAGAATCAGTAGACTTCGTCCAAGCCTTCTGGGCCGACAATCCCGCCGAGCACAAGATTGAAGCTCTCAAGCGCGCCTGCCAGAAGCACACAGCTCGCACCAGAGAGTGTCTCAAAGCAGAAGGCTGTGATCGCCACCTGTACGCTCTCTTCTGCGTCTGGCAGAAGTACGTGGATGACGAGATCGAAAGCGGCATGAGCAGCGTTGGCAGCCCGACGGACTACTCGCCGGTCGGTAGTCCTGGTAAAGAATCGAATGGATCCCTGGAGCAAGTCGTAGAGGTCAAGCCTAACCGAGAGCGCGGCGACAGCACAAACTCCCGGTCTCGAGACGCACATCCTCTTCCGTTCATCTTCGCCGACAGCGGCTGGGACAAACTCAACACGACTGTTCTTTCTACTTCGAACTGCGGAAACCCCTCGCTACGACAATTCGGCTTCGGACCAACGTCAGGCGATGGTTTCGGTATAGGCTACATCATCAAAGACGACTCCATCTCAATCTGCGTCTCCAGCAAGCACCGCCAAACGAAGCGCTTCGTCGACACCCTGGAGAGCTACTTGCTTGAGATACGACGCATCCTAAGAATCACAAACCGCAAGTCGTCGACCGTCAAGAGCAGTCGAGCTCGCGAAGCCGAGTCCTCGCGGCCCAAGCAAGTCAGCCGCCTCAAGTCTCGCGGAAGACTGATAACGACAGAGGGCGTCGCGGCTAAGGAAACCGCCAGTCAGACCGAGGAGAGCGCCCTTGGAAGTGATGACGATGAGCTTGGCGGCTGCAAGTACTTTATTTCCATCAAAGTTGCAAAGTTTGACGCTAATATTTTTTTTTCCCTTAACAGATGGATTTTTTGACGCAGGCATGTTATTGCAAGCGTTGAAGGCACGCGACAGAAACGCCGAGTCGGGCGAGAGTAAAGCTTCGGAGAGGGCTGCCGTCCAGGCGAGACGGAGGGATGTTGGCAAGAAGTTGAGATTGACGATTGAGTGAGGCTTGCGTCGGACGTGTGGTGTATGGCGGGAATGATGTTGTGTACATTTACGTTTACCTTTATGAATTGATTGGATATCCATGGACTGTATCGTGTCTGATCGAACAGGGGGCAGTTGCTCTGAAGAGCCACTGTTCGTTTCTGACTACACCTTTCTGCTTTAGCGGAGACAGGAACGAATCCTGAATTCATGAAGTTCATGTTTGGAGTAATGCGTGAATGTACTACGTTTGACACCATAGTACAATCCATCAGGTTAGAGCCCACAGATTTCAAGCTTATTTGACACCCAGGCTATCAAAAGCTTCACCATGGAACAGACAGCTTGGCCATATTTGATATAGAAAGTGATATATAGGGTCCGAGTGCTACTATGTATAATTCATATGATCCCTAGATACAAAATACTAAAATGCCAGAAATCTAATCCAAAACTCCAAGCCATGAAACCATTACCGGCATTCGTCCTCTCGTTTCCTTCCTTCAAATGGATATCGCTAACGCTCAATCTGTACAGATATGTATGTTGGTTTTTGACATGCCAGACGCTGCAGGACGGGCTTGTCATAGAGCTGTTTTATGCCAGCTCGTGCATTTGGCCACGGTGGTTGTCGCCAGTCTGGGCGGGAGCTTCGTGCACTTGTCCCTGAGGAGGAGCTTGAGTGTTGGGTTGCTGGCCGTAGGGTTGTTGGGCTTGCACTGGCTGGAAACCACCGGGTTGTTGTTGATGAGGCGGCTGTTGACCTGGCGGCGGAGTTCCATATGCATTCGTCCAAGTAGGCGTAGGGCTGGTTGTGATGTGGCTCATTCGGGGGTCGGTCATGTGTGAGGTCGTCGGAGAGGAGGGGCCAAGTGATTGTTGAGGATAGTAGCCTCCTGGAGGAGGCGGCGTTGTCTGCGAGTATTGCTGCTGAGGAGGGTATCCCTGTGGTGGTGGAGGGGAGCCGCCGAATTTGGGATCGTAGTAGGACTGGGTCATGGGCATGCCAGGAGAAGCATTGGGTTGCATGGGAGACTGGTTCGAAGGAGGTGTTTCCGTTTTGCCAGCAGCCTTGCTCTTCTTACGGCGGAGGAAGAAGAAGAGGGCGAGAAGTCCGAGACCCATGGCTGCAACACCGCCGACAACAACACCGACAATAGCACCAACAGGTGTTTTGCTGCCTCCTCCGTTGTCGCCACCATTGTCGTTGCCTCCATTACCACCGCCAGTTTCAGAAGCAGTGGACTGCGCACCCGTTCCCGAGGCTGTAGGTGCCCCAATGGTCACACTCGTGGGAGCCGAGGAGAGATCGAAGGTCGTGGTCAGAGATTGAACGAATCTGGTGTAGGTTCTCTGGTCGGTCATCCCGCTCCAAGTAGTTTGGGCAAGCTGAGCAGTCGAGTAGTTATGGAGTTGCACCAGTAATCTGTGATGCCGCCAGGGAAAGCAATGGTGTTGCAGTATGGCATGCCAGTGCTCGTACTATTTCAGATTTGTTAATTACATATTCTGCTGATATCTCATCCAGGCATGACTGTTTGGAATTTAGGCCAAGGACAGCACAAATCACAGCCCCAGCTACGATAGGTGAGCGAGTCATTTCAACTTAAACACATACCATTTCATAATTTGCGTGTTCTCGGCACAGAGATGGTCGCAAACGCTGGACGAGAAGTAGGACTTGTAATCGACGCAGCCAAAGCGGAAGTTGTATCCCACGTTATTGAAGCACATCACGGCACCGGAGAATGTCTTTTGAGCCAAGACTAAACCGCAAGTAGCGCCACGGCCACAGGTATTATGGGACAGCAACACTGGCCGAGATCCAACCGCAGGTATTGTCCGGGGCAATCATCATGGTCAAAGGCGTCTTGGAGGTTGTTGCTCGTCGGAACAAGCCTCCTTGGAAATCGTCCAACCCAGGAGGCGCCGTGGGCTTGGGTGAAACACCATCGTCAGGAAGAACCACAGTGCCGGTAGCTCTCGGTTGATTAGCTACCAAGTTGCGACCCTCAACTCCGGTTGAGAGTGCCATGGCGGCAGCGGCCATAACTGAAGTCGTCTTCATGGTCGGTGCTCTTGTCAATTCGTTCTCGTTTGTGTAAGAGCTAGGCTCGTGAGGCGAGAGTGCGAATCCGATCCTGCTCAACCACTCCTTTCCTGCTGAAGGTGAAGAGGATGTGAAGAGCTCGGGAAATGAAAATTTCCAGACTGGATTTGCCCGTCTTTAGGTTGGCCAGAACAACGGAACTGGGCCGCGAAAGCAGTTTTATTGATTGAGCCGCATGTCCGGGGGGGCGCAACCTCGACCGACGGGTGCTCATTAATTCATACAGTGAGATTTCAAGGGCCAGGCATGGACATATTGAAGAGGTTATGGACCCTTGCCAGTTACTGCTTCGCCCCCCGTCCCTTGGTGCTCTTCCAGTCAGCCTTAAACTAGTGCCTCTTAGCAATGCGCAAGTCGCAAGAGTATTGGCTGGATATGGTAGCTAAGCATCCTCCAGGCACAAGGTGTTGAGGAGATTGACGGGTCCGTCAAAGGAAGACAGGTCGACGGGCCATTGGCAGCCCTGCACAGTCCATTGTGGCTTGCAGAAGCTGAACGACCAATATGGAGACCACGACGACCCCCAGCACGGAGCCAAAGCTATGACCTGGAGGGACACTTCCTGCAAAAGCAAGAGGAGAGGCCATTGTCGTTGGACGAAACGTGACCTTGATCAGGTGCATCTGTCGTACCACAATGCAGCTTTCAGAGTGCAAAATATACAATTACGCGTCCAGTTCAATGTCATGGCACACACATCCGACACGCAGCGGGCCGGCCAAGTCTCGGCCTCGCAGGATATTCTGCGTCTAGGTGTTAGCCATGTGTCGGTGAGACTAGCAGTGGCAAAGTCTTCATGCATTGTCGACTCGCCGGTTTGTATGTATTTCGAAAGCGCCGACTAGACAGTCGTCCTTTTGTGCTGAGTGGTGTCATCATGATAAGCAATGGAAAGAAAATTGACACAGGTCGAATTCCTGACAGCGGAGACAATGAATGAGCCGCGCAATATTAGGGCAGAGGACAAGGCCCCCGTCGTATCGTACACGAGAGTTCCTAAAGCGGACGCGAGCTGCACACCATTATTCCGCCGCGGCTGGCGAACCACCGACTCGTGAAAAGGGTGCATTTCTCCGCGATTGTGATTCATTATCGCCGACAAGAAGCATCGCAATTCAATCCCATGCCCATGCCATGCCAAGCGCTCCAACAGGCGCGAGGCTTTTCGCTCGAGAGCTTTGGCCAGAAGCACAGCGTGTGACGTGGCTCAACTCAATTGACTCCCCCCCGAGTCGATACTGTGCCATCTCTGTCCAAGGTTGCCCATATGTGATCGCTCGGCTGACATGGTAATTTAATTCGCGCGCGGGCGATGAAGAGCACCTTGGGAGGAAACTTGGGATGAGAGGCGAACCCCGGGCTCGGAAGGAACTGCACCGACAGTCAGCAGCGAGTCGCGTCTATTTTGGCAGCTGACGGACAGCTAAAAGCTTATGTTTGCGGTAATTTCAGTACCAGATCGTCTAGCCTGCATGGTCCCATGTGTCTTGTCGCTGGCGTCGGGCATCAGTCTCCACAAGCAGTTAGACGCCTGTCTGGTCTCTTCTGGTTCGAATTTAGAAACCCACTCGCAGTGCAGTGGTCGAGGGCTTTTGTGAGGGCACGTGAGAGCGCATTCTGTTCGCGTCTTTATCCTCTAGGGTAGCGCCGCCGCCACGGATTTCGCTGTAAAGTATCAACATCGGGTGTACGGTAATAAGCATTGAATATGTAATAAATCAAGCTGTACAGGTCCCTGTGAGAATCCTAGCATTCTGGATGGCAAAACAGGCTATTTTCACGCCTTTGTTGTTACCATGTCGAAATTGTTCATTGTTCTTCGTGTCCATCATATGTGACGATCCCACTCTTACTCCGCACCCGTATCAACTTCCACCTCGTCTCAGAGCGTCCAGCCTCGTGCAACACGCGTGCCGCTCACGCTTCATTCATTTCACGTAAACAGACGCGGATTCGCCAAAGAACAGGACCGCATCTCAGTCAAACAATCCCGAAGACGACCTCTCAACTAAACCATGGCCTCATCGCCTTGAATACATATCTTTTATAACCATTCCGCACATTCTTCAACGGAGCCTATCGTCTTACACGCCGCTCACGACACGAGACTTCCCAACCTTCACTCGGCAAGGCTGAGGCTGACCTTGCATCGTCCTCACCGATCCGACGTCGCTCATGACAGACTTGCTTACAATCTTGTCCTCATTTCCACAGGCTGCCTTTGCTGCACTCCTTCCCACAATCGAGCAGCATCGGCTCTCAACCGTCGATTTGCTTGCGCTGCACCCGGCGGACATCGCCAAACAGACGCATCTACCCCTGCTGGACCTGAAGAGACTCATTGCTGCCATTCAAGTCTCCTTGTCCGATGATTTGGTCCCACGGCATCCCCTCGAGCGACCCGCGGATGTCATAGTGAAAGAGGACGTGCCGCCCAAGGGAGATGGCGCACAAGAATCAGAAAAAGAGGAAGCTCCTGGGTCGCCACAACGAGACGCGGCACCATCACAAGATGAGAAAGCACCAGAGAACGATGCCCGATTGGCACAGTCAGCGTCCCCCATACCTTCATCACGCCGCATTAGCACTCTAGATCCTCTGCTTGATGCCTCCCTCCACGGCGGCATACCGACCTCCTCCATCACAGAGATCACTGGAGAATCTGGTGCCGGCAAGACTCAATTTCTCCTCTCCCTCTGTCTCGCCGTCCAGCTTCCCCATCCGCATGGCCTTTCCAAACAGGCCCTCTACATCTCCACCGAATCCGGCCTGGCTACACGTCGCCTTTCCCAGATCCTGTCATCCAACCAAATTCTCCAAGGTCTGGATCCCTCGAATCGTCCTTCCCTGGACAACATCTTGAGCACAGTTACTCCAGATCTTGAATCGCAGGATCACATCCTCGAGTATCAGGTCCCTGTGCTTCTGTCTCGTCATGACATTGGCCTCGTAGTCATCGACTCTGTGGCCGCCAACTACCGTGCCGAATTCGAGAGAAGCGGCTCCTCATATGGCTCTAATATGGCCGCACGGAGTGCCGCACTTATCCGTCTAGGAGCCTTATTGAGAGACTTGGCACGGCGTCACGATGTCGCTATTGTAGTGGCGAACCAGGTGGCTGATCGATTTGCGTCACCCGCTGTACCAAGAACCCTTCCAGCAACTCAGGCCAGAGGCGCAAATACAAGTCAAGAGAGCCCTCTTGCGTCCAGAAGCATGGCACCACCACCTACGTCGACTCTGCAGAGCACACCATCGTCTTCCATGCCCATGCCTTTCTCGTTTCCTGATGATCAGCCTCCTACGCATCCGGCCCTGCGGCTAGATCACCAACAGCGCTGGTTCACCGGCTGGGGAGACGACCCTCGCTCTAATCGTGCCTTGAAGACGCCGAGCTTGGGGCTGGTGTGGTCCACACAGATATCCTGTCGAATTGCGCTCTTCAAGAGACCTGTGTACGGACGACCGCGGCAGATGATCGGTCCGATAGAGTCAGAGGATGGCGTTGAGGTGGGAGCTACATTGAGGAACTGGCGACGGTGGTTGAAGGTAGTATTTGCAAGTCACGCTGCTGCCTCGGGACAGGGGCTGGAGGAGGCGACGGAATTTGAGGTGTTCGCAGGAGGCGTACGCGGTGTGCCACCTAAAAAGAAAGGTGTCCGGACTCAGACTTGAGCTGGCGAACAGTGTTATAACGATGATGGCATATACTTTAGGATACACCGTTCTGAATGATGCGAAACGACTCACAACGATGAAATATGCAATACATCACCATTGCGTGAACATAATTCCATCCTGGTTTAATGCGGCACCCATATCTGATACCAGCTTGAACATTTCATATTTTTCGAATCAATGAATTATCTCTTTAAATGTGGCCACATGACGTCTCTTAAACCCAAGCAAAGCGCCTCAATAATAAATGCTATCATCTACAGTTGTTTACATAATATATCCCAGTGCCCTATCATAAACCGATCCTAACGTGGATGCGGGAATTCATCCTCGAGCTGTAACCGCACGCCGACATTCATACTAATCAGCTCCTGGACCAGCAACTTCGCCGCATACGGCATCTGCATCTGCGTGACCTGCCTCGTGCTCTTGCACGTGTTACAGTACCCCTTGTACCCGAACAGTCCGCACTGCTGGCAGATGTCTAGGTTGGTGCCGTCGGAGCTCAGCATGAGACGCTCAAGGAGGAGCTGTGATGCACCATAGGCGATGAGACAATCACGCTCCATTTCTCCGAGACGAAGACCTCCGTCTCGGGATCGACCTTCCGTGGGCTGCCGGGTGAGGATGGCGCGGGGACCGCGGGAGCGAGAATGCATCTTGTCCTGCACCATGTGCTTTAGACGCTGGTAGTAGATTGGGCCGTTAAAGATATATGCCTCCAGGGGCTCGCCTGTGAGGCCCGAGGTGAAGTAGTCTTTGCCTTCCCATGAGAAGCCGTAGTCGAGGAGGACTTTGCTCATGTCTTCGACAGGATGGGACCTGAACGCGTCTCCGAAGCCGTAGTCCGGACGCCCGTCGATAATGGACGCTTTGCCTGTCAAGCATTCTAGCAGTTTACCCACCGTCATTCGAGACGGGAAACCGTGGGGGTTCATGATAATGTCTGGGCAAAGGCCGTTGTCGGCGAACGGCATGTCCTCTTGGTCGACAATAATGCCGACGACACCCTTCTGCCCGTGACGCGAAGAGAACTTGTCTCCGAGTTCGGGGCGACGAGTCTGTCGCGTCTGCACCTTGATGACGGTCGTGTCTTTTTCTGTCTGAGATATCATCACCTTGTCAATGTATGCAGGATCAGGGATGCGGTAAGAGATGGCTGAGTCGCGGTATTCGCTTGGACCGCGATCGAGGCCAATGCCCGTGGTTGTAAGGTCCAAGGGAGTCTCCTTCTTCACCATGACCTCGCCGTGCTTAACACGATAGCCGACTGTAGCCAGACCATCGTCATCTAGAGCTTGGTACTTTTCCTCCCGGTGGCCTCCGTTCTCCTGGTTCACAGGATCGCCGATGCGCTCTCGTCGGCCGTTGGGATACTTTTGCAGCTCTGTGGTGTATTTGCGGAAGACTTGACAACGACCAAAGCCCCTGTCGATGGACGCCTTGTTCAACACGAGGGCATCTTCAATATCATATCCAGAATATGACATGACCACGACGGTGGCATTATGCCCGGCAGGCAGCTTGTCATAGTGGACAAGCTGGATGGTTTTGCTGATAACCATGGGCCGTTGTGGGTATACGAGGGTGTAAAGTAGTGTGTCTATTCTGTTGAATTGGTTGTATGCAATGGCTCCGATGGCTTGTTTACCCATTGCACATTGGTACGTATTTCTGGGGGATTGGTTGTGATGAGGGAAGGGGATGATGCCGGCAACGGCCCCGAGAATCGTGAACGGCTCGATTTCTAAATGTGTTGTGCTTTGCGTAATGTCTTTTTCGTAAATGGTGACGAGAGCGTCCTGCTCTTCATTGACATCTAAATACTCGACAACTCCCTTTGTCAAGAAATCATCAAATGTGGCTTTGCCCATCTGCAGGAGACGGAGATGTTCGTCTTTGAGCTTTTGCTTTCCGTTCTTGACAATAATGTATGGTCGGCAAATGCGGCCTTCATCTGTGGCAATGTGCACAGCGTTGAAGTGGGAATTGAGATTGATACTGACAAAGGGTGAGATCCAGCCTCTTCGACGCATGGTGCGGAACCTGGAGGCAAATCTCTTGGGGTATCTGGTCAGAGCGAATGGTGTACCATTCACGTGAATGATGTATGCTCCCTCACGATGCATCTCAGCACCAGAGAAATTTCGGATGGGCTGGACACCCGTATCCAGAGTGAAAATCCACCGTTTTACTGGCTCTTCATCGACGTTGGTAGTAATATGCGTCATGAGAGCCAAATTCTTCACCAGACCACAGGCTTCTCCTTCAGGGGTATCAGAAGTGCAAAGCATGCCCCATTGCGACGGCTGAAGGGCTCGGGGACCGGAGACCTTACGTGTCTTTTCGAACTGTGAGCTGATTCGGGTCATCATGCCCAGAGCACTGATATAACTAAGTCGACTCAATACATGAGTGACACCTGCTCTGTTCATGTTGAAACGCTTCACGCTCCAGTTTCCGGTCTGGATAGCTCGATTGATGCCCAAACCGATGTTGTTAGCATGATTGCTGATCATGTGAACGGCATCCAGTGGGACTGCGCGATTGTTCTTCTTCAAGAATTTGTCAATCGACATCTTGACCTCGCCCATGAATCTTTTGAACAAATCCTCAAACAGTAGAGACAAAAGTTGACCTGCTAGCTCTAGTCGCTTGTTGCCCACAAAATCTCTGTCGTCTACAAGCTTGAGGTTTTGTGAAGCCATTAGGACTCGTCTCGTCATCATGGCGACGTAAATAGCTTTGGGATAGAAATCTAAACCCTCGATGGGTACATGAGCAATAATCAAATTGGCGAGGGCGTCAAGACCCTCTTCAACGTGATTTCGACGGACCTGAGGACCAAACATGGCCCTTCTCGATCCCATCTTCACTCTCGCGCCGATAAATTCCAGAGCCTGGTGTTGTGTGAAGACACCAGCTCTGGCTGCCTCGTCGAAGTTGATGACAAACTCGTCCTGATAACGGCCATCTGAGCCAGCGACCAGTTGCATGATTTCGTAGTCCGACAAACCGCCCAACGCTTTCAAGATGATGACAATCGGAATTCCCTCCACAAGGACATTGTGCGTCATGACGATTCTATCCTTCTTCAACGTGACATATGTCTTCGACTTTCGTTCGTGCGTCGAACTGGTGACGGAGGCGGACACAACGTTGTTCTTCTCATCGGCTTCTACAATGACACGGTTCTTGCTGAGCTGTTCTTGAATCAAAATGACTTTTTCTGTGCCGTTGATGATGAAATAACCGCCGGGATCGAGTGGACATTCGTTCATCGCCTCCATTTGTGCATTATTAGCGCCACTTAGGCGACATTTGGAGCTCTTGAGCATTACTGGCATTCGCCCGAGCGGAACGTTTTTGCGGATGATCTTCTGCTTGTCTCTGATGTATTGGATGTCCACGACAATGGGAGCAGCGTATGTCATATCTCGGAGGCGGCACTCCATGGGAGTAACCTCGGTTCGCGAGTTTGCATCATTGTGATCCTGGCGTCGAGGGCGGTCGACACGAATATCGGTAAAGCTGCCAACGTGATGGACTTGTTAGCTTCTCGCGTGTTTGGTATGTTTAGCAGCTATGAATCAACATACTCTAGCCAGAAATTGCTGTCGAC
The DNA here is from genome assembly GCA_000222875.2 of Periglandula ipomoeae IasaF13. Classification (NCBI taxonomy): domain Eukaryota; kingdom Fungi; phylum Ascomycota; class Sordariomycetes; order Hypocreales; family Clavicipitaceae; genus Periglandula; species Periglandula ipomoeae. The sequence continues at coordinate 11,005 of AFRD01000154.1, forward strand.
GTCGCTTCGGATTCTGCGATTCGCGCGTACGATATCCTTGATCTCTTGTTCGACGAAGAAATTGTATGAGTCAATGTGCCTGGGAGCTGTCAGCAATCTTGCGCAGAGGTTCTCTGATGGGATCGAATCTGCGCGTACTGTTTGACGAGGCCTAAATTGAAAAAGAGAGCATATTAGCATAGACCTTTGTGAGAGCGAAATGAAGCTGAGAAAAGACTGCATCACGCACCTTTGACTTTGAGAAACGCGGGCAGAAGCTGGAACTTGTCATCCTTGGTGTTTACAGGATCTGTGAGCTTCTTGCCGTTGTAGAAGGGCTCCAGCAGGGCCTCGAAGCCATCGTCCACCGGGGGCATCGTGTCTATCACCTTGAGTGATGCATTCACGAGCTCGGCGGATGGGTTGTTGCGCTCAATGATCGAATACAAGGAGCTGTGCAGTCAACGCCTCTTCAAACCAATTTTTTTCCTTCGCGCCGCACCGGCCGAGCTCGACGAAAAAAAAGATGCCCCGCTGAAGATGAATGGCAGAGGTGGGGGAGGATTAGCGGGACTGCAAGCGGCCTGGTGGGGGACGACTGGCGCCACAGCGTGCGTTGAGCACTGAACAGGCGTTGCATGGCCACTGGCGAAGCCGCCGTTTGACTCCTCTGCCGTCATTTCGCGCGACGATTGCCAAGCACAGGAATTGCGCGAGGTGGTGGCGACGGCGACCACTTTAGTTTTCCTCGGTGTAATTCGCCAAAGCGCTGTTATTGTCGCGACTGGAGGAAAAGAAGGAGTTTTCCACTATTCACCGATGTTGGTAAGAATGTTAGACAATTGTGAATCGCATATAGATGCTGGAAATGTCAATCCATATTCCGCAGCCTACTCATTGTGTTGTATCATTCCAGGACCTGTTCATGCATCATTCCTAAATTACATTGTGATAAGATAAGCAAATTACTCGCGTTTGGATGACCAGACGTCAGGGCAGCATCTATCCCACAACCGGAACATTGCATTGGACAAGCGGTACGCAGGAACCAAAACTTCCGAGGTATGCGGCCAGTTGAGCCAGCCTTGTCTTTATGATACAATCGGAAATCCACCCCCTGTATGCTCAAAATCGGCAAGCAGCTGTTGTTGACAGCCGTACATAACTACAGTGAAGGACGATAAATATCTAGCCACATCAATAGATTATTAGTCCAGATACCATGTAAATATGTCTATATACTCTTACACTTGAATATGTACCATCGAGCATTTTATATGCTTGGTGTATATTTTCTTGAAAGCCTCGTCTTTATTCATGTATTAAATTTGATACAGAACGAAATGTAGCATCTCTGACTAAATACTTCTGATCACTAGCTGCATGTATGACCCCGCCGTGATGTGTAACTTCATCGCCGAACACAGCCCATCCACCCTTATTACGGCGTACGTTCTCAAGTAGTGGCAAAGCGCACATCAATGGCTTAGACCTGACAGTGCTCCTTCTCTGACCCCGCACTCCATGTCGCTTTTGAGCGCTGTCCATCGGTAGATGTTGTAGCACGTATCATGCATGCGTTGGCGTCTGCTATTCCGTCTACAGCCGAAGCCATTTAGTTCATTCGGCAAAGACCAAGGAAAACGAATCGAGGAGGCGTGTATGTCACGTCTACCCACGGGCTTCCGGTTTGTGCGCACGAAGTTTCATCAAGAACAATCAATCCAGGAAGAGGAGCGACTAGACTCGGAGCATCAAACGCTTCATATCAACGACATGGAAACTAACTTTGATCATTATTTTGTGAAGACATATGGTCATTGCGGATTGATGTAGGCTAATAGTACTCGCTCATCACTCTCAGGTAGGTAGCCAGAACATCGGCGAGGCAGTGTAGAAGTGGAAGTATACAAACAAGCCCGCGAGGTACCCTGCGCCAGTCCATTTGTACCTCCCGTCTCGCAAGCGCCGACCAAGTGGCGTGGCTGAGTGACGATGTATCCGCATCTCAGCATCGCAGTGTGTCCCCTCCTCGTCCTCCGTGCTGTCCACAGAACGGATGGACCCAATTCAACGATAGTTGCCGCCCACAAGAAGTTGGTGGGACGGCAAGACGAAGTGTTGTCTTGTGTGATGTTGGTTTCCAACCCCACATCGCCCGGCTGGCCAAATTTATCGACGCCCTGACAGATCCACTTCCGGCAAGCCATTCAAAATGTCGGTGAGCGATGTAAGGGCTGCTAGATGGGTTTGCTCATTGAGTTCGAGAGAGACAGAATGGCACGTACGCAGCCAGTTTCGAGAGCCATCATTGAAATGCCTTGAGCTAGAGGAGTGATGGAATGACATCGTGCGCCGTCCAAGATGCAGGTAGGGCAAAGCACATGCGACACTCAGTCTGTCCCTCCAATACTGCCAGATGGGATACAAGGGCAGCTGCAGAGTCCTGTTAGGGTATGGGGGAAAACCCTGGCCCTAAGATGATGTATCATGTTGGAACGTGCAGGAACAGATGTGGGCTTCCCTCCCCAGCAATGTGTGCGAGACCTTCAAACATTAAGCAGCTATGATTAGCGTCTTGTGAATAAGTACCAGTATGACATAGGGGGCAGTTGAGTCTGATGCGTCTTCCCTTGGGACGTGTTGAAGTGAACTTTAACGGCCGCATTGGATGACTGTAGGCACAAATGTGTATGTACTGTACATTCGGTGGATGGCTACCGCCTCAAGCCTGCGGGGATGCTCAGATCCGGTCCGTTGGTGGAGCTCCATGAGGCAGGTCTCTTGGCTTTCGTGGCTGTCCACTACTACAACAGCTTTAACTGGCAGCTGGATCGTCTATCAATCTGGAAGGGACATTGCTTGGTTCCTCTTGATTAGCAGCCGTCTTTGAGACATATCGTCATCGAGCGGCCACCAGGCAAGGCCGCCAGACCCTCTCAATTGCTATTCATCCCACTTGCGCCAGGATTCGTGGATCTGTTTCCCTTATGCAAACCATCAGTGGCTTCCATTGTGGAATTCATATCGGCTTGTCATGGGTGTACTTGATCTGTCGGACAATATTTAGCCGTCACTCTCGCCCACGGGCTTTGGACATGTTTGTCATGCGCAATCGAGACTTGAGCATCATTGTTTTCTGCGGGAATTTGGGCTCTATGCTTAGTGAATGGGGAAACACTATCATGATTAGAGACTGGTGGGGAGACTGAAATGGTGATGCCACCTGCGTAGGATAATGAGGACGGTCTGTCCTAATCATGGATGGGAAGAGACTTTGAACGGCACTTAGAACTTTTGGTAAGCAGGGAGCTATCCTTGATACAGCTGTCCCAGCCTGGCCGCTGTGTTTGCCAGACCAGGCCATTGCTGGTTGAAAACGGGGTCAACCCATGAGAACGGAATCCCCTCAAAATGACCGACTTCTTTGGTGACGCCATATTAACACTAGCACCATTGTGATGATGGACCCTGAGGTGGGGGATGAGGGGTTAAGAGACTGAAGATCCGACCAACTCAGCTGCAAAAATGGTCTGTAATACCGGCCGCCATAATTTGAAACTGGCTAATGACCATTTTGACTCGTTGAGAAATTTCGTGCATATCCACTTTCATCGGGACTCTTTCTTTGTCCAAGGAGATCGGCTACGACTCGAATCAAAGAGGTTGGAACTCATCGCTCAGCCACCCTTTCCGAACATCCATGTTTGCTGACCGTTATCGAGGATAGAAATCCAGAACTCTGGCCGACTCGTACTGTCTCCGCACTCGATGATTTCTTTTCTGAAGGAGCCTCCATGAGAGTCTTGGAATATAGCTTCCATCGGCTGCGACACGCTGCAAGAATTGAATACGGGCAGAATAACTTCTGTTCAGCGGCAGGTTGTAGGTTGATTTCAACATTAAAACTATTCTTTAAGGAAAAATTTGGCTTCAAAGTGTTGAAGATGCACTCAGCGTATTCCGAGTGCAATAGAAGGTGGTGTTCAGATGGGTGCTTGAAATAATAAGCTCAACTGTCGCGTGAGTTCAACATGCGGCATTCCCACATACAATTTGGCTGTGACTCACACACAAACTCACTTTCTCCCACAAGTGATCGCTAACTATGCTTCCATTCATACAATTTTGAGTTTTTCCTGAGCTGTGATGCAGACTATAAAAGTACATGCTGTTCGTAATTCAGCGGCGGAAGCGTCAAAATTCGAGTATTAGTCGATTGTGTCACACTCTCCCTCATTCATGATTTGACGAGCTGCTGCGTGTTGTGATGATTGTTGCATTGGCTGGATCAACGATCAATGTGTGTAAGTATCTTGTGGCTCGAGCGAAGTACCTTTTGTGCCACGTCTTGTTACCAAAACGGAACTGGCTGACGGCGAACCCTGTGCCTGGAGACGGCGCTCCGGCGAACAGAGAGGCTTGATCAGGATCCATCGAGCCTTAGCCCACGCCCAATGCCATTGCCATCCCCCTCTTGCACTCCACTCGCCTGCGCCTAAAACTGAACTCTGTGGCCCTGGCAGACAAAAGATGGAGGCGGAAGAGGACCCTGGTAAGCTTCGTTGGCGCTCTATTGCTTTGTTACAGAGTGGCTTCCCATGTCTGACGCAGCACTCGCTGCTGTTTGTGCTTCGCTTGTTGGACTTGCCCTTGATCCAGGTTCAATTTTGTGCTTCGCCCTCATTTTCCCCGAAAAAAATTATGTGCAGGGCTCAGCGTCATCTGATAGAAACTTGTCAACTATTCCCATCTCACTTTTGTCTCTGCCCCCCTTCGCTTATTGGACGCCAGGCGAGAAGAGGGCTTCAAGCATCAAGAGTCGTTTCCTCCAGATGAATGTTCGCTCCTTGCCATTGATCATCATACTTGCACTGAGATATTGCCGAGCTAGCAAAAGATTGAGGTAAGTTGTTTATAGCCAATTTCTTCTTCGACGAATTCCATTATCACGAGAAGCCACAAGTACGATCGACAGGGAAAGCATTATCGATGCAAAGAGTTATCTCTCACAGCGCCTGCTTGGCAGGTGTGCTTACCAGCTTGCGGGCGTGGTTAACTGGTTGAAGCTCTCTCTGGCCGAAGGTGTCTTGATTTCTTCAAAGTCCGCCTAGAGGGGACTAGCGCGGCACCAGACGGTGTGCTGAAAACCAACCACCGCCTTTCAAGGCAACACCCGAGTCGGGTTTCTCGCTGGCTGAAGTGGTGCCCCTGTCTTGTCTGAAGTCGCCATGGTCCAAGCCTAGACCCTTGCCCGTACACACAGACGGCGCAAAGGGCTCTGGCGCCGAAATGGACGCAGACACGCAGACATAGCACTTCGTCCATCCAACCCACCCCGCCTCTCGATTTGCTTCTCCTTCAACCTATCTATTGTATTCGTTCCTTGTGACTTTGGCTGACTCTTGTTGCTCTTTCCATGTCTGCAGCCTTGTGAGACTCAATCACACCGGCCAATTTGGCGTGTTCGAAAGCTTTGTTTTTCCTCTCATCATGGATGACCTGCGCTTTCGCTCGCAGCAGTCGCCTCGGAACGAGACGCCGATGGCCTCATTTGTTTCACCTCCTCGCAATAATGGCCGCCACTCCCAACAAGCCTCCCACGATCCTCGCGCAACGATGCCTCGACGATTTACCACTGATTCGGGCCGAGTTCCGACACTTTCGTCGATGAACGCGGCGCTGACCTCGCCTCCACGTGGCCTTGGATTGGACCCGAACCCAGAATACAACAATGTAAGCCTCGTTCCCTCGATATTGTCCTCTGCCGGCTTCGCTGTAATTCCGCAAGGAGCCGAGTAGCCCGACTTGAATAGGTTGCTAATTGGTGTACTTTTAAGGCTATGCACAAAGTACATTTGGTACGTAACCTCGCAATCAAATTGGAGGCAGGAGTCCTTGCAGTCGACAAGAAACTGTCTTCCGATACTGGTCATCCACGACGACTTCATTCGATGCTAATATAAAGCCGCAGATAGAGCAAAAGAAACTCGAATATGAAAGAATTCGCGAACAGCGCAGACGTTTTGAGTTGGAAATGCAACGGCTCGACCAGCAGCAGCGGCTCGAGGCGCAGGAGCTGGCGCAGATGGAAGAAGAGATTCGCATTGCAGGCCATCAGTCAGAGCCCACAACTCCTCCGGAGTATCGCGACAACCCTATAGGATTCCCATCGATCTTTTCTCGACCAAATCGATACTCGACCTCGAGCCTTGCCTCGCCGCCTGGATTCAATCGGCCGGGGCGGTCAGGTTCTCAATTGACTTCGCCTCCCTCTGGCCTTGCCCAGTCTCAGTTTGGATTCAATGAAAGAACAATGCCCTCTCGATCTGACCCGAATACTCGCCGGAACAGTGATGACGAAGAAAAGGAAGAAGCGGTGCGGCAAGACCCGACTAGTCATCGGTCCACCAATGCGTAAGTTGTCGTACCTGCACTTTTTGAGCCCTCACAGAGCGTATGCCTGTTTCTGGTGGCTCAAGATGTGATCAATTCTCATCGACCGTCTTGCCATCTTTTCTTCATTTCTTCTGGCGTTACTCCTGGCGTTAAACATGTGTTTGAGAGAACACATCCAGTTCTGCTGCAATTGTACGCCGTGATAGTGGTGGGGCGATTTGGCAGTTCTGTTTCGCAGGAGATTGTCTTCAGCTCCTTCTGCACAGTCATTCTGCACATTCTGTTACTGATTCGGACTTTCTGGTCATTGCTAACATGCTACTCACGGACAGCGTCAACCGATACTCCATGCCTGTCACCAGATCAAGGAATGGACTGTACGATATGAACTTGGACCAAACCAACACGACGCGATTTTTGTTTGGCGATGACGAACCTAATGCGTTGCCTCGGGGCCGGACACCCGACGACAATTTTCCTACGCTCGTGCGACGTGAGGACCAAATGGTAAGTACCAAAAACTGTACCGTCTTCGTGAATGATGCTGTTTCTTTCGACTTCGGGCCGTGGTACCCAGAGGCATTGGAGAGAATCGGAGAGAATCGGAGAGAAGTCGGCGCATGATGGTAGCGAGCAGTGCAGCTGGCGACGGCTGGCGAGTGATGGTTGCCACTGTTAACGCCCGGGCACGAGGCTCCCAGCGTGGCCGCTCTTGCCTTTACGTGTTCTTGGTATTTTGCACACGCTGCACCGCACCGCACCAGTACTAGCTGCCTGCTAGCCGCTGCTCATCATTCACAGCTCGATCTCACACGCTTTCTCAAGCCTCTGTGTTCGCAGCATCGTTGCTTCGTGCGATTTGTCGCTCAACAATTTACAAGTAGCCATATCATCTGCCAGACTGCTTGTGCCACATTGTTCAATATCGTTTTTCTTGCGTTGTTCTGACCTTCTGCGTTTTCTTTCAGCTTTCTGCGTCTTCGGCTGCACTCGATCTTGCGTTGTCCCCATCACCTAATCCTGAAAAATCCGCCGGCTGGAATCGTGTTAACCGTCATCGCCATCAACAGAGCATGTCAGCAATCAATGGGCTTTCCTCCAACAAAGCCAGCGACCTGACTAGTATTGGCAGCAGACCGCAATCTCTGCGCCACTCTCTTGACCTCAAGTACATTTCCGAAAGCCCAGCAGAGCCATCATCCGCAGCTATGTCGCCTCAGAGTAGCCATATGGCATCGCCTCCTCGCCTCCAGAGCTCCTTTTCTGCCAACGATGTTCCAACGGTTAAGAATCCTTCAGGATCATCGGTTTTTACTGGTAACGCCAACAATCATGCTCAGCAGCATTTCCACAACCACAATGCCAACATGGGTCGCATCCCTGCTGGCGCACTGCGCACTCGCCACAGTAGAGAGCTTTCGAGCGACAACAGCTTGAACGCTGGCCGTGAGCAGCCGAATAATTTCCAACCCATACATTCAGCTCTACAAGCAAGTGCAGCCCCCTTCGGACCTGGTCTCACGAGTGCAGCACAAGTTAGCTCCGCAGCGGCTGTATCTGGACCGGCCACTACCGCGCTTGTCAACTCGTTCAACAACTTTTATCCTACGAATGGGTTTGGCCCTCACACTGCCAATGGGAACGGCAGCTACGGTATTCCCATGCTCACGGCCGGTATGCAGCAGATGAACATGGGGGCTGTCAATGGAGGCAACATGTATCCTGCCCAGAATTATCCAGGTTACGGCGGTGTGCCTTTCACCCAAGGTCCCAACCAGTCGCGAGACAGTCAAGCTCGAGTCATGCAACACCGACGCCAGCTCGATAACGAAGGTATGTGATAGAAACTATATATGATTATTAGTCCTGGTGCTGACTCGATTTTCCAGCCATGTCTAGGTACCAGAATATGCCCCTTGAGTCTTTTCGTGGGCAGATCTACGAGCTATGCAAAGATCAGCATGGATGTCGCTACTTTCAGAAGAAGCTCGAAGAGCGCAATGCTGATCAAGTACACATGATTTGGCTCGAGACGAACCAGCATGTCATAGAACTCATGACGGACCCCTTTGGTAATTATTTGTGCCAAAAGCTCCTCGAGTTCTGCAATGACGATGAGCGCACCGTTTTGATTCAGAACGCATCCCAGGATATGGTTCGAATTGCGTTTAACCAGCATGGGACACGAGCTCTACAGAAGATGATAGAATACGTTAGCACTCCGCAGCAGGTGCATCTCATCATTGAAGCCCTTCGCTTCCGTGTTGTTGAGCTTATTCAAGACCTCAATGGCAACCACGTCATTCAGAAGTGTCTGAACAAGCTTACGTCTCTCGATGCACAATTCATTTTTGATGCAGTTGGCAACAACTGCATTGAGGTGGGCACACACCGGCACGGTTGCTGTGTGCTGCAGCGTTGCATCGACCACGCTTCTGGCGAACAGAAGCCATGGCTCATCCAGCGGATCACGGAGCATGCTCGAATTCTCGTGCAAGATCCATTTGGAAACTATGTGGTTCAGTACATCATCGACCTCAACGAGCCGAGCTTCACTGAGCCAGCGGTCGCCACGTTCCAAGGCTGCATCAGTCAATTGTCGCGTCACAAATTCAGCTCCAATGTCATTGAGAAGTGTCTGCGATGCTCACAGGCTCAGTCAAAAGACATGATTGTAGAAGAGCTTCTCGCTCCCCAAGAGATGGAACGCTTACTCCGGGATTCATTTGCCAACTATGTTATACAGACTGCTTTAGAGTTTGCGACTCCGCATCAAAAGTACCGCCTTGTTGAGTCGATCCGTCCTATCCTGCCGCAAATCCGCACAACGCCCTATGGCCGTCGCATTCAAGCCAAAGTTTCAGCGTACGACAACCGCGGAAGCGCAGCATCGAGCGGTCAAGTTACTCCTGCAGACAACACCCAGGGCCAGATACCCCTTCGTCAAGGCCATAACCGTGGCATGTCCGGGAATGCTTCAATGCTACCGACCAATGGCATTGCGAATGGAGGTCTGACTGGATTAGGAGCCTCTCAGGGCAACCGGCAGAACGTCTCCTACCAAAATAATTCCGTCATGACAACACCACCAACAGGAGGCAATACCGTCACACAGCCTCAAAACCAGCAGCAATCTCAGTTCAACCCGAGAGCACCAACTGGCTTTACTCCGTCACACTCTGCAAATGCATCCTTAGATGCCAGCGGCGAGACACGCTGGGTGTAAAAAATTCCTTTTTCCTCACGATTGCATCGTCATCGGAACACAGGTCACTTTGTACCAACACGCCTGATACGCCCTCCTTGGCCTGTTTTTCTCAGATGACGCTCTATCTCTCATGCAGCACGGTTACGAACTGCCATGACTTGACGACCTCTTTTATTATGCGCCGTGTTTGATTGCTACGACTACAACACGAGAACGCCGTTGCATTACTAGCTCAGCTCCACAGTCACGATCACTTGTGATGGTGCTATGTGTGTATATTACAAAACCGAGGAAGTTCTCCAAAACAAGAATTGAAAAGAGGCGAAAAGTGAAAAGATCCGAGTGGCAATATTTTCGTCTACTCCGCCAGTGAAACATATGCCCCTCATGCATTTGTATATTGAGCCGCCGCTACATCGACATAGATGAATTTTACTCGGTGGAAATTTCATTTACTGTCCCTTCTGTTCTCTGATTTGCCCCTTTTTGTTACTCGACCAGTTCCCAGTCTTCCCTTCATTCATGTTTGTTGTCTTTTTTATCACTTAACCGAGTCTGGTGAACTTTATTTCTTGCTCATCTGGGCCACGACCGACAGTAGATATTCTCATACGTGGCGATGAGGAATTTTCTGTCGGTACGTCCAACAATCCGACCCGGTAGCTTCACACATTCCACTGCGACTCCATGCTCATGTACTTTCTTGCTTTCTAGGTCTATAAATAAGTGGACGGGAACTTGCAGAGATGGAGAACCCTGAATTGGGTTGCAAGTATTTGGATGGTTGGGGTTTTTTGCTCTGTTTTGTTACGCATGGACTTTTGTATGTTGAAAGATTATTTCAGACACTCAAAATCAAACTATAGCTGCTCTTGCTCTATATAACATAGCTACCGAAACCTTGTGTGGCACGAGTTACTCCGCAACCTCTGGGTTACTGGCCAATACAACAAACTTCGAAAGTGAAGCATAAATGCCGATATGATTGCCGTATCCTCGAAGACACTGCAAAAAGAAAATACCTTTGCAGAGGAAAGAATCCGGGAAACAATGGCAGACTTTTCACTACGAACGTGAATGTACGACATCGTTACTGCATGTTGTAGGGCACGTCCACTATGGGACTGACTATTTCGAATACTTGGACATCATGGCGCTAGTCACTGATTGAGAAAGGCCAGATGATTAAATAGTTCAGGAATCATATTCGTTCCGACCGATGATTTTTTCGAATAGACTACCAAATCATAATGGTGTTTTTTTTGTTCCACACGCAACCCCGTAAACCCCATAAACCGGATTCCAAGCACGAGTTGAAAAACGACCGCAATGCCATAAAACCAGTAATCCCATCCCAGGAAATGCCTACTGCTGCCGCCGTCGTAGCACCATGACGCACGTCCGACTTTCTTCTCAGCCGCCACAACGCCTGGTACCACTCCGAGGAGTAGACTCTTATCGGTATCGCCACAGCGAAGTGGTGTTGTGGCGCAACCAGGTCTTTCTGCGTCCAGCACGGGTCTTGTTGTAGCGGTGACCCTTGTTGAGACCACGGGACTTCTTGCCGGTGGCCGTGAGACCACGAGCCTCGCGGTGCTTGTGGACGGGGTTGACGATCCAGTTGATGCGGGGGTCGATGCGGATGGCCTTGTGCTGGGGGTCAACGAGGATGACCTCGTAGTACTTGTAGGTAGAGTCCTGGTTGATCCAGTAGGAGTTGAGGACTCGCAAATTGGCGCAGCGGCGACCGACACGCTCCTCGGCGGTAGCCTTGAGAGAGCGCTGGTACTTGAGCTGGTTGATACCCTGGTTGGTGGGCTTGCCTGTTGGAGGAAAGACGGAAGGTTAGTATCGTGGCGTCTTGTGTCAAGAGACGATTCAGATTCGAGTGAAAACTGACCATAGGTGGCACCCTTGGGGGCAGGGCGCTTGCGACCACCACGGCGGACGCGGACTCGGTAAATCACATAGCCCTGCTTGGCCTTGTAACCCAGGCGGCGAGCCTTGTCGGGGCGCGAAGGGCGAGAGGCGCGGTGAATGACGTTCAATTGACGGTACTATATTAATGCACTCTCAGCAAAAGTTCAACGAGTGTATAGCACAGATCGAGGAAACAGGTGACGGAAGCAGTTTTTGTTTCCTTCTCCAGAAATTGCAAGATTGATCCTTGGGGGGTTGGGGTTCAGGCGCGATATAATGCTCGCGGAGGAGCCTTTGTCCATCAACTCGAATATTGTATTCGTTTTGGAGTCATGACGATTCCGGCACGCAGACACCCAAAGCAGAGCAATATTGGCTGAGCCCAACCGCCAGGATCAATTCGAAGTGCAGGATAAGAAGGAAAACTGTTCGTTCGTCCCGTATTCGCTCGTCCACGATATGCCAATCGAAACGTGATTGAGGTTGGATCTTAACGTACTTCCCAGCAGCGCACTCGGAGAAGGAAGCTCATCAAATCAGACTGCTTCTTCTTCTGAAGTTCCTCGACATACTTGAGGGCACCCATCTTGGCTAGACAATAACGATGTTATGTTAGCTCAACAGTCTTTTTGCAGCCTCGATATCGAGAAGGCTGAATTGATGGAGCGTCGAGGTAGACGAACCGGTTTATGAGGGATGATTCCTGTGGTTGGTTAGTAGTGGGTGGGAGCGAAGTTCGAAAATTCGTTCACGGAACTCGTGCAATATCCGACAGTGGACGAAAATTGCTCTTGCAGGTTTGTGTGGGCTAAGCGACGCGCTAGCCCTGGTTTGGCATTAGCGTAGTAGGACTTGCCCCTCAGTGCCCTGGCATGGCTGTCAAGTGGGCTGGGCGTTGTTGATGAGTCAGCAAGCACTCAGGTGGGGCTTTCCTCTAACGACTTGGCTAGCCTAGCAATTGGTAGGCATGGGCAGTCGAAGCATTTTTGGCATCGAACCACAGCGTCGTGCCAGTACAACGAGGTTGAAACCACTCGCAAGCGGCAAAGCTTCACGGTTCGTGTATGCATTCTTTCACTAGCTAGGTAACTTCATTCACTTATTGAAACCCAGGTGGATAGAATGCTCGTCTTATGGCAACAGTGCTGTAATGCGAGACACAGCGATTAGGATAGCTTCTGCCGTGTTGCCCCATGTTTCCGTATCTTTCTGTGTATGTGCCTCCCCCAACAGTTCCCACGCAATCTGCTCAATATCGTCCTCGATGGTCGTTGCTACTCCGTTCGACCTCGGAAGAACTTGCTCCTCCACAAGTCTGGTTGCCAGAGTCAACATGCGGTTGTTCAATTCGTGAAGGTCCGTACTATCCTGCTCCCAGCGCAGCCATGAAGGCATCTTGGCACAATCCGAGCCTTCGCTTAATTGGGCATATTCTCTTGCCGCCGCCCGATTTTCTGCCAGGAGGCGCATCGCGTGCGCATAAATATTGTTGGTGAGCCCAGTCTCGCTACTTGTGTAAGCACTGTCGAAATGAGGGAAGATGTGCAATGCGTCTCCAGGCATTTCAATGCCAGCTATTAGATCGACAGGCATAGGTTTCCCAGGCAGCCTGTCCCATGTCTCAATCGCTATACTTTATGTTGGAGTGGAGAGAGACTCACGTTTTCACACTCATTTCAGCCTCAATGTATTTCTTCACATCGTCTGCTGATCTCCTGATAGACTGCTTAGCTTCGAAACTAGCCGTCCCCGTCGGCTTGCTTTCGTTTGTCTGCCTGGGCGCGCTTCTAGCCATATCTTGCATGTTAGACGATGTATCGATGATAAGACATTGAGATAGGGTAAAACCAGAGAACAGCTCCAAATACCCTGCTTTTGCTTTAGTCCGAAGATTACTGCCTTTGGGGGACGCTTTAAATGTCCCTTTAGAGCGTTACACTTCCCTGCTGGAGGGCGGTCAGGCATCGATACTTCGGAATCGTTGTCATCGAGATCAACGATCTCATCGCTGTCTATGGTAAATCAGCATGCCATTTCCTGGCAGGAACCTTCAATCGTAAATTTGTGGTGAAGTAGAGGAACACAACAGCCATGCGCTGTAGACATACCTTGATTAAGCTTAATCCGTTTTCTGGTTAATGGTGCCATGATTTCGGTGTGAAACATCTGCTCGTCCTGCTAAAATGGCATCACAACGTCGAAAACTCTCGGGAACATCGTTCAATGCTTTTGGGCAAGATGAGGCAAAATGCAGATTTCCGTGGCAATTTGTCGGCTGAGTTGCAGCGCACCATGGTAGGGAAGGCGCGAACAACGCTTGCAGAGACTTGACCGTCCAGAGCCACTTTCGTGTAGTCACCATATCCATCAGCTCGTTGACCAGATTTATTGACCGCAGCATTGGAACTAGTGCAATGTTTTTATCGAGACAGAGAGTGGCTACACATAGTCAGTTGTAAATCATAATTCATTGCAATCAGTATTGATCTCTAAGTTCACATCCTAAAGAAAGATTTTGCACTGTTCAGTTAATGCTTGAAGATGTGATAGAACTAGAACAGCACATAACAGATGTAATGTCAAAAAGTAAAAGAAATGCCAACTATCACAAACCGAACGCATTGCCCAGGAAACCAATGATGTCTTTCGTACATGGCTTCAGCTCTACCCAAGTCGTGTGTACCAAATCGTTGCATATCAGTTACAAGATGCTCTCCCCTTTCTTAGCCTCTTTCTATCTATGATCGCAATTTGTAGGACGCCAGGGCAGCCAGAAATCCCCTCATTTTGCCCTTGTCCCCCGTTTTCTTTTTCTCTGTGTTGGTATAACGCCAGGTGTAATAGCTCCCAGAATACAAGAACTTCTAAGTGACGAATGATGAAATTTGATGAGCAAAGCGAATGTGAGAATTGGAACATACGCCAACCATTAAATGTCGATAATCTTTAATCGAGACCTCCGTCTGCTGAGTGAATGTGTACAATAGTCGTTCTGTAACGAGGTGGCTCAGACCACAGACTTGACATCCTCCGTAGAGACTGTGATGCAATGCATTCAATGGGTATTAAGTGACAGCCCCTGAAACGCGGCAGTCCAATCATGTTGGGGGGAAATGGGTGAAACGCCTGTCGAGTGCCGAGACGGACTGGGTAAATTTTGGGCTCCGGGAAAGCCCTGACGCAGAGCCTGGAAGTCACCGTGTTGCCCAAAGCCCCCCGAGAAGCTGTCCACACCTGGGGACAGGCTCGGCGCATATGGGATCGTGTTTCCACGGCTATTGCCAAAAGGCGCATTGCCATACGCATAGTTGGCTTGTGGACAGGCCGATGCTGGAGGAATCCCACGATCTCCTGTGAATGGCTGGCTGAATGTAGGGCGGAAGCCTCGTCCGAATTGCTGTGGTTGTTGATCTTGGCCCTGCTGAGTCTGCCGACGTTCACCACCCGAGGCACGGCTAACACCCACGGCGCCGGGGCCAACTCCACTTGGAGCCTGGATTCCTAGAGTTGGGCTGGCAAAGGATGCCGGGTTGATTGCTGACATCCAGATTCTGGTCTTGTAGATCTTAAAAAGATCAGTGACAAGGGAGTTGAAGTTGATGTACGAGTCGGCGAAATAGTAGAACGTGAGCTTCTTCCAATCCCTAGCGACATTGTCAGTAAGAAAAGACTTCCGAACCGTCGGTGTGACTACAAGGTTCTCTCCGAGACTTACATTTGAAATTCTGCATCAAGAATTTCCATGTTGAGACCATGTTCCTTGACTTTCTGCATGCACACTCTCTTTGCTTTTGCCTCTTGACCTTCTTTGTCTCGTAGAGAATGCACTTCATGATTCTGTGCGAGGCGTTTGATCAACTTCGGTCTCAGCTCGCCGGCATTGGGCTCCTGCAGATGCTGGCTCGGGGGACCCATGCCGCCGACTGCGCTGCCTTGCAGGCCACTGGATGATGCCATCAAACCAGCGCCTGAGCCTTCCTGGGCAGCAGCGGCTCCTTGCGAGTACATCATGAGCCACTTGTAGTGCTCTTCAGCATAGTGCTCTTTCAGCTCTTTTGCGGTCTGCCAGTCAACATTGTCTTTCGCCACTGTTCCGAGGTCTGTTCCACGGTCTGCCTCAACAATGACCAGATCGCCAGGTTTGACGGTGAGACCAGTTCCTTCCTGGATGTAGAAAACATCTGCCCTAGCACATTTGAACAGGACTACATGGAGAAGCTGGTTGTGTCTCGGTTGAGCCATACTGTATACGTTACGAGGGGGGGAGGGTGGTCGGTTCAAGAACTGATTCCCTAGTCCAAGGTGCGGGCCGTAAGGATTCCCGAATGCCGATTGCATTGCATTTGGCATACTGGCGAACATGGCTGCAGTTGCATGTCAGCAATTCTTCTATCACGACGCGTGCCGTTACGAAAGGCACAT
This sequence comes from Periglandula ipomoeae IasaF13, assembly GCA_000222875.2. Taxonomy (NCBI): domain Eukaryota; kingdom Fungi; phylum Ascomycota; class Sordariomycetes; order Hypocreales; family Clavicipitaceae; genus Periglandula; species Periglandula ipomoeae. The sequence continues at coordinate 26,933 of AFRD01000154.1, forward strand.
TAATGATCTCGTATTGAGAAGGAACAAGCACCTACCAGGATTGTTGTTGTTGGACAAGTCAATGCTGTCTGAAAATCCGGATGGGAAAGCATGAGATCCTTGAGGCTCAACTGCGCTGTTGGCATCCAGTGCGGCCACTGAGTCCGCAACAGAGCTGATCGAGCCTTGTCGGGTTGGCATATTTGCAAATGAATGGCGGCGGCTTTGAGAGACGTCCCCACCGAAGAAACCTGGTGAGCTTGACCAGAGTGCAGCCTTTTTGAGATTCAAGTTGTCGGCCTTGCGGCTGTCAACGCCTAACGGGGCGCGAAACGCGCCAGCGCCGTACTCGCTCATGCGTCGTCCAGGAGCCCTTCGTCCGAGAGGGTCAATGCCATCATTCGCCTCGTCCAATTCATCGACTGCATAATCAGATTCCTCTGGAACAGTCTGATAGCCATTTCCGAGGTAAGAAGCTCCAGTAGATGCACGAGGTCGGATTCGAGAGTTGTACTGTTGCTGTCGTAGCATGGCATTCTCGCGAGTGAGCATTTCAATAGTCTTGGACTCGGAACTCTGGTGGAAAGAGCCTTGCATCGATTCCGATGCGCTCTCGTCATCGTCGTCTTCCACTTCTTTGACTTTTCCGAGCATAGAACCGTCGTTAGCCATTTCGCTAAGCATGCTTGGTCTGGAAGGCCTATGTTGCAAGCCTGGGTGTCTGGCACGCCCCAAGATTGCGGACGAGCTCATGCCAGCAGAGGGGCCATTTTCGGGGTCCATCTGACCAACTGAGTATGACTGAGAGCGATACGTTTTCGGGGTCGGATGCAACGGTATTGCGAAGGGGATTTGGGAGTTTGACAAGGAGTCACGAGACGTCGGAGAGGCCTGTGTTGGTACCGAGTCGGACCCGAAAAAGGAATTGCTGGTACCGCCTGGTGGGATTGTAGAAGTCGGAGATGGAAGAACTTCACTAAGTCTTGAAGTAGCATCTTTTCTATCAGCATTCCAAATGCCAGTTCCCCATGCAAACGCTGATGAGCTGGTGGAGCGGCCGATAGCTGATGAAGCGGAGTGAGAACCCCACGGTCCAACTCCTACTTCAGCCGATGGCGTGCTAGGATGCGACCCGGTTAGAGACATAGAGCTGCTAGCAAACGACCCTTTACGTGGATGACTCAAAGGTTGCGATGTGTCGTTCAACCAGGAGGACCTGCGGACTGGCTTGTGTGGCTGCACGGGAGCAGTGTGTGATGGTTCATGGCGATGTTCTCCTTCATCGTCTGAGCTTGCTAGGGCCTCCGAGTCTGGTGTTGAAGTACGAGCATTGACTTTCTCCAAAAGAAGACTCGGGTTACTCGCAGTTCCAGAAGGAAACGAGCCAGGGCCGATTTTCGACGAGGTCGCTGACTTGAACGAATTCGAACTCATGGTGCTTTGTGTGGTTCCTCAGAATTATTTTTTGTCCGTTTACGTAGGGCATAAAACCTTGATTCCCTTGTCAGTAATGTTAGATCGGTCTGCGAAAGCAGCTAAAATTTTGAGCATATAGCGGCAGCAGCAATAGCCTTCCGCCATGCAGGAAGATCCATATTCGCGGCACATGAGTAACTAACTTTGCAAGCTTATGGGTAAGGGTGAGATCTTTGATGAATCTAATGGGCGACAAAAAGGTATCAAACCGCAGGTGATCCCAGAAAAATATAATTTCCAAGACCAAAAGTCCGAAACGGTTTCGAATAGAGGTAAAGATGACGAGTCGTGTCTATCAGCAACTCGGAATTGTTGAAGGAATACAGGTAGCGTGTAGTCGTGTGAGAGATTAAAGAACAAGATGTAGTGGGTATAGAAAATGTCTAAGACCAGCGCAAGTCTAATCCCGGGCCAAAAAAAGAAGACAGAAAGGAAAGTGAAAAAGGTTCCGATAGAATATGAGGAGTCGTTGCGAGTGAGTGTGGTTAAGCTTCACCCATTCGCGCCGTCAGAGTGGTCGCAGAGTATATTGCGTTTCGATGATGGGATATATCGTTCTACTTGATCCCCATGTTGGTTTGGCAGGAGCCATATAGATCAAACGTGATACGGCTCCAGCTGTTGCGAAGTACAGCGAGCGTCGCTCAATTTGCAATAGATATGAAGTTGATGAGGAGGAGGAACAGACTGTCCGGGACTGGGTGAGTCGAATGTCAAGCCCCACGTACTGCCGTTGATCGAGACGCTTGTGCGCGGCGCAAAAAGCGAACAGGCTGCGAGCGCAGTGTCGAAGGGAGTTTCCGACAAGGCAGAAGACGGCGCGGAAAGAAATGGGAAAACCCACAAGTCTCGGGCTACTTGATATTTGCACCGAGTTTGCAGATATTGCAGTGCTCCAAAACCAAGCTCCAACAAGAGAAATGAAGGACTCGAGTCGGGGTCTGGCGGAGGAGAAAGTGGCAGGTGACCTTTTGGCGCCCAGGCACTGACTTGTGGCTAGCAGGCCGGAGTTGCAGGGACAACCAACTTCCACGACTAATGTGAAGAATCAGAGCACTGCTTGGAGAATAATCCAATGTACCGATCAAAGAGGTTGGATGCCAGGAAGACGGCGACGATGTTGGCAAGGCAGAAATCAGTGTCTGCATGTAAGTAGAGAGAAATGCCGGATTCAAGCCAGGATAGCACTTGAGCACTTGAGCTATCTCGGCCAGGTGCAAGGTGCGAGGTGCAAGGTGCAAGGCCCCTAACAGGTACTCGCTAGCGGCACCTGAGCAGCCGTACCTGGCTACACCGTGCGACGATGTCTTGGAAAAAGCGAGGCGCCGTCGTGGTGGTCTCGCAGGCTGGAGCTTGAGTGTCGGAGAGAAGCGTCTGGTTGCGTGAGCCGTCTGCGACGAGGGTAGCGCACTGCGTCGTGCCGCTTGCTGGATTGTGACGGCACTCAAGAACTGGCGATCCGGTTGGACTGGCCGTTATTGAGGGGAAGTGAGAGGGCTCTGTCTCTGGTTGAGAAATGGGTGCGTAGAGTGCATATGGTGTGGTGTACTGTGATGGCTGGTGGTTCGGTGGCTCGAGGCGGGATCGGAATGAACCAGTGCCAGCACCAGCATCCAATGGATCAATTGATCAATTGATCAATCCAAGCAGACAAGCTGCAACAGCGGTGGGGAGCTGTGTCTGATATGCTTTTTTTGGGGGCCGTCTGTGAGAGGGGGAGGGACCAGAGACTGCAGACCCTTGCCAGGAAATTAAGACGAGAAAGGAGACTCGGACATGGGCATGGACATGGAAGCATGGGAGACGGATGGGACAGGTGTTAGCGTCGAGCGCAGACGCGGGGGGAGCTCAAGTGAGCGGCGCGACGATGCCGTGTGGGTACGAGAGAGCGAGAGGAAGAGCGAGAGATGTCAGCGGACGACAAAATGAGGCGTGATGTGGGTGTGGATGTGGACATGGACGTGGATGGGATGTCAATGTGGATTGTCGAAGTGGACATGAGGACGTGAGATCGCCCGTCTGGCGGACGCGGGCTGCGTTGAAGGATTAAATAACACAGCGTTAATTAATGTCTGGTTTCATCAGATAGAGGTATCTGATGATTCAGTAATGTCTATATGGTGGCCAGGGAAGTCGAGTAAGGTAGGAGGAAGGCATCTTTTTGCAGCGACATCACCGTCGAGCCCAAGAAAGATGGGCGAGAGAGGTCCCTGTCAAGATTTGTTCATCTTTCCATCTTGTTGCATCTTGCCTCGCCTCCTATCATATCCTATCCTATCCCACACTGCCATCTTGCCGTTTCCCACGTACGGAGTACAATTTCTTGCACCCGCTGCCCGGCACTGCGCATCATCATCATCAGAGATGCAGTGTCTGCCGCAATAACAGCGAAGTTGCAACGACTGGCACCTCAGATGGATCGTGGTTTGACAATGTGGGCCAAGCCCAGCGGCTCCTCTCTTGCTTGACTTGACGCCAACGACGCCAAGCGGCCAACCAGGTAGGGGGCAATTGAACCATCGGCAAGGATGCCTTCTGCGCCAGTGCAGCGAGCTGCTGCACAAGGCAATGCAGGAAGCGCTCATTGTACGAGAGAGAAGGTTGAGGCACGCTTACTCGCAGCAGCAAGCTGGTGGCAGCAGTCGACAGCGAAATGGCCCGCAGCTTTGAAGCATTGGCCCTCACATCCTCACCCTTCGCCTCGAAGCAGCTGGGACAGACAGCAGGGCAGACACACGATCATCTCACCATCGCGACTCACAAACGGCTGGCGAAGCCCAGCGTCGAGATGGGCCAGACGCAGACCAAGCTAAAAGAGGCGATGGTGTGGGCGCCCATGCCACGGTGCAGAGTGGCGCTGGCAAATAGGTGACAGGGACTTTGGCTACCCCTTCTTTTCTCCATCACCAACTCCATCTCCAGAGCACGACACACAAGGTGCCCCTAAGCAGATGTCTCCATCCCCGACCAAGGCTGTCCCACCTTGGTTCACAGCTCAACCGGTGGCGCTCCAGTGTGCTTAGTCGCATTGTCGCTGGAACAGGTCTAGCCGATGAACCACGCATCTTCTAGGGTCACCTTCGACGTGGTTTCGCCTGCTGCCCTTCCTTCTCATCGCTGTCCGTGCTGTTGTGCATTATGCTACGGACACTTCCAGTACGAGCAAGGGCAAGCACAGCAATGGCGAAGGAAGTTATCGACTAACAGGGCGAGCGGTTGCATATTATGACTAGCATAAGCTGCTCGGTGTATAGCGCCGTCCGATCACCATCCTCTCTCTGGAGTACACTCGGCTCTCGAATGACCAGGAGATGAGGTCTAGGTACTGCGCCGACATAGAGTACTCTGCCGGATGATTACTCGTTGTATAGCCAGGCAGCCTCTCACACCGACGTTGACTTGATTTCTGCGATGGAACAAGAACAATCAACAAATACATTCGCCTGGAAATTTGAGCATCAGTTTCAACAGTATTACTTTGGGACATGCTCCTGCAAATACTTGGTTTAGCCGATTGTCAATATTGTATCAAACAGAACAGTATAGTTGTCATACACTGCTTCATCATTCAGGTCCTGTCCGAACACGCTCCCAACTTTATTAATTTACACGACGCGGGTTATAAGATTTCATCCTGTCTCGGTGCTTGGATGCCTCGCACAAAAAGACTATCATCGAGAGGCTGCGTACTTCAAGCAGCTGAGGTTCTGTCGCTCACTTCCTGCGGTGCAATAGCCACAGATATAACGCCTGGTACGGGTGTCGACTGGGAGGTCTTCCTTCATTCAGCTTTTAGTTGATTTGAATCCCGACTGCAGGTAAAGCCTTAATCACAATTCTGCATCGACGCCATCACGCAGCCCCCCCGACGAAAACAGCACGACGAAGCGAATGATGGGCTGCCAGTGATGACTTTGCGATTCAAACTTTGATCCTCTAAAGCTGGCAGCCAGCACGACACCGAAATAATCAGCTCTCCCGTCACATCCGTCAGAGGCCGTCATGGTGATGTGAGTGGCCAATCCGCTCCACTTTCAGAGCCTCATATGAATACCTTCGTCTTGGCCCCATATAGCCACTTGACTGACCGTCTCAAAGCAATGTGGCTGCAAGTTCTTATGCGACATTCTCCGTGAAGAGTGTACGGAAGACAGAATATCCCGTTGCATGGATGCGTACATTAGATCGGGCAATAACATATCTTCAAATCCAGAGGCTTGGACCCCGAACCCCGCTGTTCGAGGCAAGGGAGCGGGTCAAAATTGCATTTCATTGTAAGATCGCGCCTTCTTTGACGTTCGTCGCATCGCTCACACTGGTCCGTCAAAGGCGCCACTACGGTGAAAAGCCGCCGGTGGTAGTATTTGATCGAATCGCTCAAAATTCGAACCTGGTCGTGCAGCTATATTGCTTTTTTCGTACCTCGCACTCAGAACGACATGCAATCTAACAAGGTGCAAGCACCAGACTAATCTTTTCAGAGGTTTCTTTCTCCCAGCAGATGCTACCTTATATTACAGCCGAAGTTCAGCTACGGTATGGGGCCCGGAAAGCACATGGCACGAAATATGCTTAGGGACACCACTGCACTACGGGCGTCGTAGACGGAATGTGCTGGGATTTGAGCTCTCGTGCCGCTGCTAATATCATTGCATGCACCTTTCTGACGATCGGCTGAGACACAAAGCTGGAGAGAGATCAAGTCTAACCACCGAACAAAACATGTGCGCTCATAGTAACCCAGAGTAAAACGGTTCGAATACGGATTCCGTACTGGTTCGAGTAGCATGAAGTCATGAACAGCCTGGTGCAAAGCTTGCGCTAACGTCATTTGCGAAGAGCGTAGAAGTCAGCCTCCATCTGCTGGGCAACGCCTTGAAGCCACAACGAAGCTTCGGAGTCGCGAAGAGATCGTCACCCCGCAATCGCCTACAGCTAGTTCCAGAACCCCGCCCCGGCCGGTTTGTGGCTTATAGTCACCTGGTCTGTCGCTGACTTGCCTTGTTGAGAAGATGGCTACAAGATGGTGAGATGGTGCACCGGCCTCCCTAAGCGGATACAGGCGTTGTGATTCGTGCCACCTTTCATTGAAGCATGTATCCTGGGGCCTAGCTGACTTCGGCACGTCTAAGACTATGCCGCCTTGACGAGTAGCCAGGTCCCGAGCTCTACCAACATGGCGCCAGCCAATTCCCACGGCTGTCACTTTGCGAAAGTCTGTACAGTACTCTACAGACCGATTACACTATTTCACCAGGCCAAGAGCTGCATTCCTCCATCATCTCGATGTGTGCCTAGAAGGATTAACACAAAGTACGACGTCATCAGCGATGTCAGGAAGCACCCTGCTGTTACCACCCGTCAGTTGGATTGCGCGTAGCTACCCGGAGGTGCCTCACCCAGCTGACCCGGGAAAGCCTGCTCCTCGACTCCGTTCAGGGACTTCTGAGCTTCCGAGCTGAGCTGAGCTGCGAATACAGCCTGCGGCCATCTATTTGGCAAATCGAAGCAACTGTGTTGCTGCAAACCGGCGCGTAATTCCGTCAAAGAAGGGATAGTTCGGCCGCGGTCGCCTTTTGCTGAGTCGCATTATGGTCATTTCAGACCAGTGGCATGATCTCGACTGGGAATCACTGTCTGCACTGTGCCAAGAGGTCAAAACGGCTGGCAGACCCTGTCTGGTACTTTGCCAACGGTTGCTGGACGGCGGAACAGCCCATCCGTCTTTGGCTCCCAGTGCAGCGATCCGTCCATTCCTTCCAAGGTCGTAAAGGTTGGCACGGCCCAGGGGGTGAGAGAACCAAACTACCGCATTACCCCAGATTTTCGTTGCTCTCCGTCGAGCGCCTCACACGTGCACGAGGGCAAGGAAGCCTGTCCCGAAACAAGCTAGCTGCAGGCTCTTTGACCAATAATTCGATGGACGGTGAACTATGTGTGTGACCATGATTATGCATGGGACTCCTGCCCGTAACGACGCCCGTTCTTTGAATATGTACGGTTACGTCGCGCGTCTGGGTTCCGTCAGACTCGTGCGGGCTAGTCAAGAAAATTGATGCTTGCGATCCACCAATGAGAAATTCTCCTCCTCACCAGCCGGGACGACTTTATGTGGTTGTACAGGCTTCCGGGTCTCGGCGTTGATCTGATCCTCGCCAGATAGACAGTGTCCCAAGCAGATGGTCGCGGCATTCAACACGAAGTCTGGCAATCAGTAGGGTATCTTACAATATATGGCTATCTATGTCTGTGAGCCATAACATCTACTATACATATATTAAGATAGCTTTCGACTCTACAAAAGCCCCTCATTCAAGTAATCATGGGAATCATCTATTGTGCAGCCTTTTGTTGTTTCAACTTCTCCTCGAACTTTTCAAATTCTTGCAAGGCAATTTCCTCCTCTTGATCAAGGATCTGGTGGACACCCTGGACTTCCTCAATCTGTCACGAGCAATATGTTAGCACGAATGCTTCGAAAGTTCATTCTCTGAAAACTGCACCTCTATGCAAGGGCGTGGCATAGAAGTCTGTGGTACACGAGTGCGCAACTTACATAGTGCATGAGCATGCCCTCAATGCCATTCTTGAGGGTGACGGTACTGGAGTCGCATGTTCTGCAAGCCCCGCGAAGCTTCAGTTTGATATAGCCGTCCTCGAAACCTCGAAACTCGATATCACCGCCATCCTCCTGAATCGCAGGTCTAATCCTGGTCTCCAAAAGCTCTTTGATCATGCCGACGACCTCGCTGTCGTTCTCGTTATAGGCCAGACTATCCTCCTCGACGTCCTCGTCGCCTTCCTTCCGCTCCGCCACATTGACAATCTTCTCGCCCGAGGTGATTGCCTCTGTGATCAGAGAGAAGATCTCAGGTCGAATATGGGCCCAATTCGCGTCGCTGGCCTTGGTGACGGTGATAAAGTCGGCGCCGTAAAACACGGATGTGATCCCATCAATCTTCATGAGCTTCGCGGCAAGGGGGGACGGATACGGCGGGGAGATGGTCGATCGGGGGTTGAGGTATTCTACGAATGGCGTGCTGAAGTCTTCAGGGACAACGCGGTGATTCGGTAGGAACTTGAGAGCATCGACATTGGGCGTGTTCTCGGTTTGTATGAAGATGCTGCGGGTGCCTCCGACGGCCAGGTTCGGCAATACGGCGCGCTTCGAGAGAACTGGTCGTTGGGCGGCGCTGATGCGCAAAGAAGGATTTGAACGGGTGCTGCTTCCGCCGATATGTGTGCTTAGCTGGCGAGTCCATTGTGATGAGCATCGGGCTGGTCTCGCTGGGAGGAGCGCGCGAGATAAGATCCTCGGCGCGGAGGATGAGTATGTGGCCATCGTTTTTTTCCCCCTCGTCCCTGTCTTATTTGAAGCACACCCGCGAGTGAGTCAAGACTCGGTAAGTCGAAACGAAGGTATTGAGAATTGATATTGAAAGATTAATGTGACAAGGCGATGTGTATTACGAGAGAATATCGGTAGTAGTGATGTTCAAGAAGGAAAGAAGAGAAAATTGGTCATCGGCAATCGTCGAAAGCCGTTCGCCAGCCGCCCTCTAAAAATGACCTAATGGCGACAAAACGACAACCAGCCGGTTACTCGCGCACATGCACCCAGCTATTAGTAATTGGAGCGCTGTGACGAAAAGCCAGCACCGGGCCCACTGGGTCCAGTCCCCTTCCAGCGTTTCTATTTCCGCCACCCCCGAGCGATTTTGCAGTGCCGCCGAAGCTACCCTGGCATTTCAATCGCCCGCCAGAATGAGACAGGACCCACCAAGTTTATATGTTCTCTTTTTTTTTTCTTGTACTCCTTCTCGTCCCTCGGCCAAACTGCTCCGATACCGCGAGAAGCTCTATTTTCTCCTTGCAGAAGTGGCTGCTCTCTCATTGTCGAACGAGGCTGCCATCCCGGAAGAAAACAGCCTCCCCCAAAAACATTGGTCTGTTACACAAGTCCGAGATGGAGCAGGAGCAGACTGCTTCGGCAGATAATTCTTCAGGTCCCGTGATGGGCGATGTGCAGGTCCCGCAACAAGAAGCTAGCTCGGAAACACAGCAAACGGCATCACCAGCAACAACTACATCCTCTAAAGTCGCTGTTCTCTGCGGCGTCTGCGAGAAGATACAGTCCAAGTACAAATGCCCAAGATGCTATCTTCCCTAGTATGTGCCCCCATAAACACATAATTTCGCCTACCCAAACCTCGCCTACCCTTCCCAAAAACCACAAATCCTTCTACGCCTCAAGTAGCACAATTGACGATTCCAAAGCTGCTCAGTAGCATGTAATAAGATCCATAAAGAAAACCACTCACCAGACGAACCAAAACCAGTTTCAAAACCCGAACCACAACCATTAACAAGCAACGGCGCATCGAACCCGCCTCCGTACGACCCTTCGAATCCCTTCCGCGCACTCGACACATCAGACAAATTACAACACTTATTCCGCAAGTACCCCCGCCTGGCGGAGCAGTTGCTCGCCATACACGCCGCGACTCAACCGCCGGAGGAAGCTCCAGATAAACGAATCCCCGCGTCTCTGATGCAGGGCGTCCCCAAGAAAGAGACCTGGAACCACGACATTGGGATCAAGAATGGGAAAGAGGCGCTGCGGAAGGCTCGTCGAGCCGAGGGTGAGGCGGGTGATGCTATTCGAGAGTACTCGGAGCTCGTGCTGCATCTGATCAATTCACAGGATGCGAATGGCCAGGCTACTACCGCGCTGCAGCAACAGTTGGCTCAAGAAGACACCAAGCTGATTGAGCGGTTGATGGCACAGGAAAAACGATGAAACCCTGCAGACATATGCACTGCCTTGTTAAGCGAGGAGTCTTGGAATCTTGGCGGAACTAAGTGACTATTGTATTATATTGTACTAACTAAGCGCTGTTGTTCGACCTCAACAACGGTCATACGGATATCTACTCTCATGCTATCGATTCTTCAGGGGGTATGGTGCGTCTCTTTATGTCAATCTCTCATGGGGATATCATAACTAACGTTTGAATCGTGAAAAGAAACCACTGATCGGAGACTTGGGCGACACGTCGTGTGTTGCTGTCTCTTCTGGCGGTGTCGGCAGTTTGTCGTCCTTGCTGTGCCGCCCAAAGCTGCCCAACCGGCCTCTCAATTTCCATTTGGATTCTGGTCTTCGCAATTCTGGATGTGGAGGACTGGATTGAGCGGCTGCGTGGGTGGCCCTTGGTTCGTCGCTCTGGGTCCAGTCAACCCGATGATCGCTTGGATTGCCAACAATTTCAGGCTTTTCCGGTGAAAGCAGCGCAGCAGCCAGCTCAAATGGCTCGATAGGATGAGGTTCTGATCGTGCCAGGATGCTTCCGGTGCTCATTCTCCTAGTGTCCTTCGTATCATCCACGCTTCTGCCGAATTTCGCGTTGCTTTGGATTGTATGTCGCGGACCCAGAGGATATAGACCCATGTCAAATTCAGATGTACTGGGTAAGCTTGGCTCGTCAATGGCATTCCGTTCATAGTGGCGTTCGCATACTCTGCGCCCTTCTCAATGCTTTGGTCTTCTCACAAGGAGGGGCGTCAGGGCCGTCTGCGTTCGCTGTTCGGATCGGGCCGTTGAGATGGAACTTCATGGCTTGCTTGGATAAGGCGTGTATAGGACCTTTCTCCGCCGACGCCTCTACAGTGGTCGTTCGAGTAAACTGCGATGCTGCTACTTGGGGCACATGTCGATACGCGGCTTTGCCCTCACGCTCTACCTCACCGCTTTGCGTGCTTGCTGTATTGGACTTTTTGAGATCTGATCGATTTGGCCTTTCCTTGGATACATACTCTCCTTGTGGTGCTGGAGGCTCTGGTTTCTGCTCTAACCCATCTTCAGGGTTTATGAGGGCTTCCTTGGTCCTCACAGAGGGATCATGGCTTCGGTCTGCTGGCTTCAGCTCTTGCTCGACGCCGTCGTTCTGAATGTGCTTTCTGCTCTGCGAGGACTATGTAGAGCCTCCTTGATAGCTCTTGTGGATCCACTGGCTGAGACTGTGCTGGCCGTGAGTTCGGCTTGGATGGTGCCTTGATCCCCTTTTGTTTTGCCCTAACAGGCAACTGGTGGTCGGTTGGGTAACCCATGTTGACCAGCATGTTGCAAGCAGGTTTCTGGAGGATGATGTGTTGCAGATGAATGTCCGAATCGAACATGTGTGTATAGATGTGTGAAGTGTGTACAGAAAGCAATGGAGAGAAGAGAAATAGTGACAAGGAATATAGTAAACAATGCCGATTGAATACAGTACGACTATCGTTTGGAAGAACAGTCGTGCAAAACGAGAAACGTGACCCTGACGCTCGAGAGGGGTGGACTATGCCCAGCAATAGAAATCACTTGAAGCAAGTTCGGCTGTCGCTAGTCTCAAACAAAGCTTTTCGTTCCGTTTTGTTCTAGGTGGTAGACCAGGTTTTCTCATCACCTGAGTGCATATGCAAGCTCGGCCCAGTTGTATGCGCTCAGACCAAGCAGATGCAGCCGGCAAAGTCGACAGAAAGAGCGGCCCCTGTTGTCACTCTTTGCAATGTTCGACTTCCGAGGACTGCAATGTCGAGAGGGCACATCTAACGAATGCCATATGTCATATTTTGAAAGCTCCGTAATAAAACAATGGAGGGGAGGGATGAGCACGGTATTAAATGCCACTTGAGCAGCGGCGGTAGGATTTTTTGCGATGGCCCGCGAACGGCCGAACAGCAAGCGCCGAGGGAGTCGACGAGGGGGCGTGTAAATGACCTCCTGGCTCCTGGAGCGGATTTGCTCCTCAACTGGGTGCCATTGTGCTTCGTATTTTCCTCCTGTACCGTACAGTACTGTAGCTAACCTAGTTTTCATGCTAATTGCAACCTTGTCTAGCGAAGGGCCAGGAATCGCTGGGTGGCCCCATCGGGACTGGCACGCGATCAGGTGGGCTACATGCAGGACGGGACGATTTCCAGAGTTTTGACTTTTCGTTCTACAGTATTGGACAGTACCTCACCCCCGACTTATGTAGACCGTCTTTTTCGGATGTGGTCTAATAAGCGGGTATAGATATGTTGTGAATGGGCTAAGGGCACGAGTCGTGATTTGACGAAGCGCTGGGCTCTCATGGAAGCCGCTCAGACCGAGGAGCGTAGGTCATGGCTGTTCTTGACATAACAGTTCGTGAGAGCTGATATCCCCAGATTCAAGCGGTGGTGCGTCAAAACATGCAGACTGGTGGTTGTGGGTGTAGGAGAAAGAGACGAATATCGATCCTTGCAATTCGGCCTTCAAGCCACCGGGATGGGGTGACAGGGTGCCCTGGGACTTGGGGTTGATGTAATGGTGGTGGTTGAGCGAGGACGGAGAAGGAGGGCAGACAACAGACAGGGCAGTACTTACAATACAGTAGACAGGGCAAGGAGAGGCCACCGCACATGCTGCAGCATCTGCTCGGTACGAGAAGAGTTCTTGGGGGCTGCCCACGGCAAGGCAAGTGGCTAGTGGGGTTCTGAGGGGGACCAGGCAGCGGGGCGCCAGTCACTCGACGTCGCTGGACTGGACCAACACAGACTGGAACCCGCAGGGCCAAATGCCGCTAGTTCGTTGGTCTCTAAAGTCGAGTCCCCTGGGCCGTCACCTGAACACACCATGTGGCATGACTATTGCCTGGCTACTCAAATCGATGGCGGAGAGCTGGACAAGATTATTGACAGCTGGACTGGGCGAGACCGAATGGATCGCAAAAACAAGGGGCAGGGCAAGAGCTCTGTGGGAAAGAGAGGGAAAAGGCCTCGTCGGTGATGGAAACAAAAGTCAGTCTCTGGGTGGCCCTGGATGAATCGTCCGTCCAAAGGTAATTTCCGCTCGGCGCCTCGTAGCGTCGTACTGCGAATTGAGCAGGAGAATGGAGACCGCATCTAGAGACCAGAGGGAAAGCAGGATCGGCGTTGGTCGACGTTGAGGCGTCACAGAGCAATGCTGCAATGGCACTGCATAAGCACCTGCCCCAAACGCCAGAATGCCAGCGCCTTCCATCCTTCAGTGCTCAAGGTTCAATGCTTGTCCTCGGCACGGTACCTACCTACTGTAAATAGCATTGAATTCATAATACAGTCTTTACCCGCCTGACAGGCCCTCGCAACACTCTGCCGTCACATCGCGCCGTCTTGCATGGCCTGTCGTCTGTGCCTGCTCCTGTGGCGCGTTGAGACGGTTTACTGGCTGAGGCTTTCCCAACCGATGGAGCCCTGATCGTGGGCTGTCACCGTCTGCTCGGGTGGTATTACAGAGCCTAACCGAGAAGCTTGAATCCACGGTACCTCAACTGCCACGTACCATGCATCCTTCTCCCTACGAGAAATCGAATGTTCAATGACCTGCGTTCCCAGTGCCGCCAATAGCGGAGCAGCTGAGCTTCGTCAAGCAGTCATGGACAAAGTCTTTCGTACTCTACTGTCCTCTCTCGTGCTTCCTTCTCTCGCCTAGCCCCATATACAGTCCTTGTTATGGAGACATCACCTGTTTGCTAGTGGTGCAATGAAAGAAGGCATGGATGTATTTCAACTTTCGTCAGTGCGCTTTCGGGAGCGAACATGGCTACACAGATCTCGCTCCGAGTCAAACTTTCCGATTGTTGACCGAATATGGCTATCGGTCAGTTTCAGCGGTCAGTGCCTGGCGCTTGAGGGCTCATGTCGTTCACGTCTGGCTGCATGCGATGCTTGGCCGCGCGCGAGGACATATGCTTACACCTTTGAGTATTGGCTGATTGCCGCATTGTGCTGTGCTCCATATGCCGTCAGAGAAATTGACAAGTGTGTCTTTGTGGCTGAGGATCGCGGTCCGACCATGAGGCTGCTTGGCAAACGACCCGGGTGTGGCGTAGATTGTACGACTGTCCATTCTTAACCACTGGGAAATACTTCATGATCAACTTCATTGGACGGAAGCTGTCGAATTTCCTGGATTTTATATCCCTCTCTACCTTGTCTTGCATGTTACAGTCATTCTGGGACGCTTGGTGCACGGCTTGGGCTGCGCTTGCTCCCTCCTGCCTTCTGTTTCCTGTTTCCTTTCTGTCATCGTAATCGTCTCCAAGGCAAGTCATCCAATTTTGCCTTTTGTCGAATCACATCAAGTTCGAACAAATTGTCTCATATATACATCCTGCGGAGCCGCCTTGTGTACATGTCATCATGGATTCAACCCAAATCGGTGCGGACATCTAATTTTTCTGATGATAACTCGGCAGCGAAGCCTAAAGGAAGTTGGCGTGCTTCGTATTAGTGCAGGTCACAGTCCGTCAGTGTGAAAAGGTGGAGTCTGTTCTCCCTTTACAACAAGACGATTTGGCGAGCTTTGAGCACATGAGAAATAAAGTTTCGTATGAAGCAAAGCCGGATCGACATGTCAGCACTCAAGGGTTGGCTATTACCATTCTTCACCTGGCCTTGAGACCAAGAAATTGGGACGGGCTAGCTGTACACGGCCATGTTGTGCTGGCGCCGGTTCTTTCCAACCTCAAATTCCATGGAAGATGGTCATTCAATATACAGCATACAGCATTGATGCTTGAAACCTATCTTATTATGAGTACTGCAGTATGACCTTGGCTATATATTTTACCCGTATCAACTCACCAGGCTACTAGACAGTGCAGGCTTGAGCAGTAAACAGTTTGGTGCTCAGACATATGATAGTATCTACCAACCGTTGATATGAAGTGCCTAGATATGTGTTATCAGTATGGCCATTGATCGCCTGCTATACCTGCGGCGGGAGCAGACCATAGCAATTATTTTTCGTCGAGGAGGGCTCCGAATCAGTTCCAATTTGTAAAAGAATTAAGGCGTGTCCTCGCACCTCATTTCATGCCAATCCTGGCGGACAACGACACCGCATGCCGGAATTCGGAAGCTGCAGCCGGGTCCTCCACTTCCCGGCCCGGGCTTGTGATTGGGCGGGACACAACGCAGCTCTTAGTGAAAAACAAAATGACAAATGATATTTCCAACGTCCTCGATATTCATAACCTGTGTTCCAAGATAAAAGCCTCATTCGACGTTATGTCAAGGTTGGGGAAATGTGATCGTGCTGTCCTTTCATCAAACGCCGTTTCTGTCTGCGTGTACCTGCTATTTCACGTGTCAAGAGCTGTGACATTCATCGGGAGCCGGAAATTTTCGCACATCAGTTCCAGCGAGTTCCTTCAGCATTCCTAGTTGGTTGCAACTACCGCATCCATTGGGAGGTAGGCAAGATTTCTCGACAAATAAATGATATCCAAGTGGTAGGCAATCCCAGAGTGCAGGCTAGATTAGCCGGAGGCGAGACAAGAATCGCTGTGGTGTATTGGTAAGGTGTAAGTTGCGAAAACCTGCCGCATAATATTCTGCGCACCATTGAGTACCTACCTAGGTATGCCTCATCGACAAGTGTCGTCACCTGCATAAGCCTTCCTCCGATTGATTGAGCTTGACTGAAGCTGAAGTCCGCGTCGGCTTTGGCTGCCAACTCTGGTGGGAAAGCTTCACCTGCATGGCAGCAAGCTTGTGACTGGCTACAAGTGCTGCTTTCTTTTGTAGGAACTAACGGATTCTGGGCGGGCAATGCATGAGAAATGCATTATGGAGACGAGCAACTTGTGCTTGTCCGATTATGCAAGTGAGCCTCGTCACGACCAACATGTGCAGCGCGGCTCTTCAAGTCGGTCTGGTCTGACGCTTCGTATTTCATCTCCCATCTGCTTTTCCCCCCTCTCACACACTCAAATCCCTCGGGGATGCTCAGAACAACCTCGAGCGATTGCGACTCCAACGCGTGGACAACGCCATCACCCAGCCATTCGTCTCAGCTCCAGATCCCCCTCTGTCCATTAGTCTGCTGGCAGCTAGCCCATTGGCCCTGGGCTTTCAAAGGTCGCCTACGCACCCACCACAGGAGCCGGCACCAGCACCAGCAACAGCAACAGCAACAGCAACAGACAATCCGAGCCCCTACGACTCCGTCCGTTCAGATCTAGCCTGCGGTGTTACAATCCACCATCCTCTGAACTAGCTACGTGACAGTCCAGCGTCTTGCGACGCCTATTGCTACGTATTTTCCGTGGGTATGCTGCTCATGCAGCATTGACCATTGCCGCATCTCATTTGTGCCTTTTGAAGGGACGTCGACAATTGACTCCGAGCTGCAAGCGAGCTTTGAGCCTACTACACGCTTCTGCCCTTGCAGGCTATCAACTTCGACCATCTCGAACCGAGCAGTATCTCGTAACTGAGATCTCTTCGCCTCCAATAGCTCCAGCCAGGGGGTGGAATTTGGTAAGTGGCTCTTCCCAGGCCATTACCAGTTAGTGTGTTGGTGGCTTTCGACGTCCGTCGGTGGTTTGACCCCGACTCATGGGCGCTCGTCTCCAACGCTTACCTGCCCAATGCACATGCGAGGCCAATGCCCTCCTTCTGTCTTGGATATCACTATTATCCGCTCCCGCATGCCCAGCAGTCCTTTTTTTTTTTTTTTTTTTTTTGTTTTGCGTTCTTGCTTCTTCTCTCCTTCTTCCCATGTGCTCGGCCTCCTCATCATCGCGCCGATAGGCTGCGACTGAGACCATGACTTCCGCGAGCTCTAACAGTGATCGCAGTGGAAAAAAGGGCTGTAGGGCATCTGACAGCCCCGCGTCGCTACCAAAACGGTCCTCAGGTGCTTCGACCTCTAGAGCGACCACGACGAACAAGACGAGCAGTACCAGCACCAGCACCAGCGGCCATCGACGTCATTCTACGGCTACGCGCGATTCGATTCAGTCCAACGTCATCAGCAGTGTCTACTCCCGCAGCTCTAATTCCACAGGGCTCACGACCGCTTCAAGCCCGACCAAAGTCCCCTCCCCCGCCGAAGCTGGAGTTGGAGGCGATCGCGGCTCCTTCGTCTCCATTGTCGACGACCCCTTTTTCCAGCGCTTCGACCTTGCCAACGACACCGGCATAGGGCGTGAGGTGTCTGCCGACAGCGTTTTGGTCGAGCCACAGGACGACAGCGATGACAACAACAAGACTCAACGTTGGCCACCTCCCCGTCGAGAGTCGTTGACTATTGGGCCTGTGCAGTACTGGGTAAGATGACCAAATATCCTCCGTCATGCGCGTGCCCCACCCGAGCGTTCCTTCCGACCCCTTGAGATCCCCCAGCTACCACCACGAGGCCACAGGGGTGGTCTGGGAATGGCAGATGCCAGTCATCACTGACGAATACCCTCGGTGTCCCGAAATGGACAATGAGCTAACCTGTGTAGCTCCTGTCTTGACAGCCGCATCCCATCTCCACTATGGAGAGCTACAACATTGCCATTATCGGTGTCGATGCCGTTGGCAAATCAACATTTGTTCAACGGGCTTTGAACTTGTCTCGACCCCCCATCACGTACTCGTCAAGTGTTCGCATGGTGGTTGATCATGTCACGCACGTGGTCACACTCCTCGAACTGGACCTGGAGCACTTCGAGCTTGATCCATCTCAGCCGATTCAATGGCCCAAACAGATCAATGGCCACATCGTCCCCCGTGTCGACGCTGCTCTAGTTCTTTATGATGTACTTTCTAGAGATTCGATCCGTCAACTCCCACAAACAGTTGGTAGGTACAAGGTCCCCTCGACGTCATCCACATGATTTAGAGAGTCCAATTTGCATCGTGGCGCAAGTACACTGTTAGGGGGTAAAAAACGGCCATGAGAGGATGATGAACTAATCTTCTTTGGATTGTAGCTGCTCTCACCAATTCCGGGCTTCCTGCTGTGCTAGGTGCTTGCAAATGTGACAATCCCGAAGATGATTGGGAAGTAAACGCCGACGAGCTAGCCAAACATCGACTTTTCAAGCCGTGCATCGGACAATATAAGATTTCAACCGACAGAGTAGATATTACCCGGGCCTGCCTGCATGGGGTAGTACGTGCTGCCATCATGCATCGAAGAGGTACGTGTACGAACGCGTGGGGGTTGCTCAAGAACCATTGTTGACAGAGTTTTTCCAGACGAGAATGGCGGTGAGACGGTTTCCAGGAGACGGGCACAATCTGCTGTCAATCTCGAAGCTCCGGAGCCGGCTGGTGGACGGCCATTGAGTGAACACAGCAAGCACAGTCGAGCGAGCTCGGATTTCTCGGTGCTTCGGGCATTCCCAAACCAACAGCAGGGCGACAATTACCGAGCACAAGTTTCTAGAAGCCCCCGTCCAGGTATGTCTCGCATGTGTCACAGCGGAAGACAGTAGCTCTGGCGTCGGCAGGGAGTCGGACTAACAATGGTTCGTGCAGGTTTTCGCATTGACAAACCTTCCACTGATTCATTCCTTGAAACCGACGAATCCGATTCCGAGTCTCACAGATATTCAGACGATATTCCTATTCTCCAGCGAGGCGACGATACGATCATTGAGAAGCCAAAAGTTACTGGCGTCACGTTTGAGGAGCTGGTAGATCGATTGCTTGCGCCGCGGCTCTCGAGAGTAGACAACAACTTCTCGGATATTTTTCTCTGCCTCTATCGCAAATTTGCTGCTCCAGGTGAGCTCTTCTCGGCTATACTTGTGCGACTGGAGAAAGTACGAGATGATAAAACCGCACACTATCTTACAAAGACGGCAACACAACTTCGAATCATTGAGGTTGTTGCGAAATGGGTTTCTTTGTACCCGGGCGATTTTGCACGGCCGACTACGAGGCGTAATCTCGAAGACTTCATCAAACATTTGTCCACGGAACCGATTTTCGCAATTGCTGCTCAACAAATGCGCCGCAACCTTCAGTTGAATGTGATTGAAGATGACGACACGGGCTGGGCCAATTCGGACAATTCGCTGGACGAAATTGCCAGCAAGATTCTGTCCAAAGAGATGAATGAGCTGTCTACGGGCATCAGTGGCCTCCAATTCGACGGAGAGTCTGATGTCACCGCCGTCGGCTCGGACAATTCCTCCATGGATAGAGGAAGCCGGATGGGCAACCAGTTTCAATTCAATTCGTTTGAGGAATACGAGCGAGAGGCAATGTTGTTGGAACCATCAGATCATTTGCCGATGAATAAATTTCGGTACCACATATTCATGGACATCTCTGACGACGATATAGCTGACGAGCTCACACGAATCGACTGGATCATGTTTTCCTCCATTCGGGTTCGGGATTTTGTGCGCCACGTGAGCTTGTCCATGGCGCAAAAGGACAAGTGCAAGAGCTTACAGAATGTCAATCGAATGATCAACCATTTCAACCATATCGCGAAATGGGTGGCTAATATGATCTTGTTGCGGGACAAAGCCAAACACAGGGCACAGATGCTGGAAAAGTTCATGTTAATTGCCCTGAAACTCCGCCAATTAAACAATTACAACGGTCTTGCCGCCGTGCTTGCAGGAATCAACGGGACTGCCATCCATCGGCTGGCACAGACTCGTGCACTTGTGCCTGCTGATGTACAAAAACGTTTTGCGAGGCTGGTTATCCTCATGGGAACCCAGAAGAGCCATTTTGCATACAGGCTGGCGTGGGAGAACTCGCCCCTGCCGCGAATTCCTTTCATTCCATTGCATAGGAGGGATCTCGTTTCGGCGGAAGAAGGCAGCAAGACTTTTGTTGGACCCAACGACGATCGCATCAACTGGAAGAAATTCGAGGTCTTGGGCGAGGTCCTGCTGCCGATAATGAAGAGTCAAGGAACGGCTTATCCAAACTTGGCTAAGCATGACACGGCTAGAGATTTAATCCTGGGCTGTCGCATGCCAATGGATGATGAGGTATGCATATGTATCAACACTAAGAAACCTTGTATGGTTATTAACCCCTTCGTTGCAGGAAATCTATCAACGTAGCGTCCAAGTAGAAAGTAGTTCTTCAGGGCCAATAGAGCCCAGCAAGAAGAAGTTCCCATGGTTTGCCAAATAAGCCTACGGGCCAGGAGTTCAGGAAGCATGATCGGGAAGCGATGTTCAGCGAATTGGATATTTTCCTAGGGATGGTGTACACGGCCTCAGGCAGGTCAAGTCACCTAACACACTTTTTTTTCTACCTTTTTCTCTTCAGCTGCACGTCGAAGCATCGGATAGACTTGGTTTGAAGCAATGAGATATGACGAGATTTCTTATTCTCAATGGACAGGGGATCTGAACCCACTACGTGATTTCGAATGTGAATTCGTTAGAACCCGGTCGTGCTCTATTTCGCAGTCTTCCACACTCTTTCTCTGGTCGTCGCCCTTCCGGTTTGCTCTACCTGCACCCTGATTTCTGGCGGACGTCTTTGTTGTGCAGCTTCTGCGCTGATGTCTGGTCGCTCCTGCCTGAACAGACGTCAATTTCATCTTTTTGTCGGCTGAAGGGAAGGCGCGACTGGTTGGGTTATGACAAACAGGAGCGTAGGGCCTGGGTCTGCACCCCGTCCTGACACCCCGTCCCGATTTTGAAACTAGAACACTTGAATTGCCTACTTTGCTGACATTGTGCAGCACTCCTATGACTATTATTCGCGAGCAAGACAATGCCCCCAGCGCTAATATCTTTGCCCAGCTTCAGCATCGAAGATAAGCACGACAAGACGGCCCTAGCTTCAGCGGGAGAATTGGAGCTTGATCTACCTGAGAGTTGCGGGAGTGTTGAAACGGTCGCTGAACTTGACCGTCTCTTAAAAAACATGAAGATGTGAATTGCGAAGCGAGGCTTGTGTCATTTCATCGTTGAGTTATCCGTCAATGGAGCACCTGTTTCTGACACCAACGTTCTCCGGCATCTGGGAGACATGATTATTGAATGCGCTGTATGTCTGTACTGGGGGCCAAATGCCATGCCGGCTGAAGCTAACCTCGCATAGGTTTGGGCGCGCTTGGAACTGAGAATTATTCCGGTCACGGAATCTCTGCATGAGCGCACGGGTCGTGTCACCTATTCTATACAGCATCCCGATCTGTCCTCTGCGTTGATACCTCCCGATTCTGCAGCAGTGGCTATATGTCGGTCAGTTCTCTATTCGATTGACGTAGTCGCAAGTCAAGATGACGAACCACCTGCAAGAAAAAAGGCCCGCCTACGGACAAAGGACAGGAAAGTCAGGACTCAACAGAGGACGAAGACAAGATCAAGCGACCATAAAGACAATAAGCAGGACGAGTATAACAACCTCGTGTCTGCTGACAAAGAAGCCGTTGATGAGTTCTTGTTGAAATTGAACATGGATCCATGCACCAGTCGACCACCATGCAAACGAGCAAAAAGGAGACGGAAGGTAGACAAAACAGCTGATCTCATTCGTTCTCCCCCTGTGAAACACTTGGTCCATTCTTGGTTGGAAAGTGTATTGCTGAGTAAAGGGCGTCCTGCGAAAGGCGTGAGATTCAAACACAAAAACTCGGCTCCGCCATTGGCACGATTAGCACCAGGAGTGTTTGACGTGCCAATTTTGAGGGTAGGATCAGCTAGCATCTCGATGGCGTGGAAAAGCTAATACAAATTCCAGATTGTGGCGGCGAAGAGGGACTTTATTTCGACGATTTCGGCATCTCTAGCGCGCATGAGCTTCGCGGAATCCCCCAGCCTTCGCAAAAAGGTTCAAGAGCTAATCACCGCCGACCGGGAAATTGTTCCCACTGGGGACAGGCATCGAACCGCTCAAGTTCGGAATGGAATCGAGCTGCGAGTCTGGAGCATACTAGCAGCCGGATCATCTGAGGTGCTACGAGGGGAGAGCCTCCCGGCCCGAGCAGGGTAGATTATATTTCATCTCAACAGGGAATTTCGAGCCAACACAATAGATTTCTCTACAAATTTTGAAACGAATCCAGCAAGGTCACGATGTAAGGGAAACTATGGGCCCTCATAGCATGCCGAAAATTTCGATTGTCTAGAAGTATGATGAAAGCACGCATCAGAAGAGCGCAAGTATACATATATGTAGCGGAACAATGCGTGAACATGCGCCAGATTAAAACTTTACGGAGTATGATCCCGTCGCTTGCAGTCGATGTAAGATAGTTTATGTAAGGAAAAGAAACGAGCCATGCCGAAGCTGACGAACCAATGACCCACAACCGCCTTTGATCTCGGACAGAGTCAATAAAGAAGAATTGTCCAGTCCACCAGGGAGGAAGAGTCGAGCAGAAGTAGGCGGATGTGAGAATAGGACGTAATAAAAGCGAATAGATCCGGACGGAACCGACAGGGCCAATAAGCCGATGATGTCACGTTGTCAGACATTACTTCCGCCCCGAAGCTCCCTTGGCGTTGTCTTTAGCAGGTTGCTTCTTTTTCTTCTTCTGCTCCGGCTTCATCGTCGCAAAGTGAATGTACCAGATGAGTAGACATTGTAATCCAAGTCCAACAAGGACTAATAATAGAGTGACGAACAGATTCGGTTGATCATTGAGAACTGCGACAGCTTCATTTGTCGCGCCGACCTTTTTCAACCAGTCAAAGTTGGCCATTGTGGAGGAGAGTTCGTGACGTAGCCGATGAGGATTGCCTCGTGGTCTGAGGTCAAGGTTGACGATGTCGATGTGGTGATAAGCGTGTAAGTGCACCAGGCACTGCAGATGGGTTCCCGTCTCTGAGCGGACAAGTCGGGAGTAGATCGGTATATATGGCAGTTCAGAGCTATCACGGGCCAGCGTATTGTACAGCGACGATCAGAATTCGAAGTGACGAGAAGGGAAGAATAAGACGCGAGCAACGGTGGTGGCCGTTATACTTTGGGAGGCGGCCCACCAGGAGAGGCCCCAGCACAGGAGGGAGTCCTGAGACGAGCGTTTCATAGATGCGGCATGTTGTCTGACGGGCACAGCACGGGAACAAGACAAGTCATTGCGGATGAGAAATGCGTGCTTGCTCTTACTGAGGCAGAGTTGGCAAATGCTGTTGGATTGGGATAGCTTGCAGATTCGATGAGATATCACGGCTGGGAACAACTGTCACGCCTGTATTGAATATTGAGACTTTGGTCGCCGCCAATGCTACGGTAAGCACGTTACACTGGGTTCCTGAAGAACCGACGGCATGCTGAGCCCCACGTGCCTTTCCACGTGAGCTCCATTCTTTCCAGCTCATCCCCTTGCCAATTGGCACTAACCCAACCGGTCGGCTCCAATTAGGGATTGTCCCTTGGCCAGAAAAATCTCAAGCTTCACTCGTGTGAGGTACGACAAAGTTCAACACAACGAACCAGCTCCTAAACACGCCGACAATTGGCCATTGCCGTGTTCAGCAGTCCGAATCAGACGGGCAGGCACGTCCGCCATGAGCGTTGCACGTCCGGCGCACAGCCTTATTGGCAGGTGCATTGCCTCGACTCGATCCCGAGCTGCTGCGTCGCCAGCCGTAGCAGTGCCATGCCAGCAGTTTCACAGCTCAGCACCCCGTTCCAAACGGCGGTCACGGTTTAGAAATTTCAAGGCTGACGAGATGGGACTGTTGAATCCTTCCGTTTTGTCCAAGTACCGACAAGAAAAGTTCTCAGAATACACCAAGGAGGAGCTGGAAGTGCTGAAACAAAAATACACCCCCGAGCAACTGGAGGCTTTACGGGCAGGAGAGGAGGCTATCAACCCAGACGACATGATCATGCAGGGCAGACTGCGTGACGATCCTTACCGGCCGGACTATATCGAAGATTACACCGTGCTCGATCCGCGATACGATGTCAAGCCGAAGGTCGACGTGACACCTCGAGAGCCAGAATGGCTCAACCACAACGAATGGGTTGACAAGTACGGCTCGACCATGTCACAGCTGACCGATAAGAAGACGAGCGATCAGCTCACAAGAGCCATGGTCCGCGCCCTGCGAAGAGAACGAGAAAGCAATGGAGCCGAATTAATAGACCTGACGGAGGAGGAGCTCAAGGATATTGAAAACGACCCCGAGCTGCTGAAGAAGTATCTAGTAGCAGAAGACGGAGATACATCAGCGGAACCCGATGCGAACGCCTCGGGCTCTGATTCGCTGACACGCGCGCAAGCTATGAAGCTTGACGAGGCCGTCGATGCGGAGTGGAAGAAGGAGCTCGACAAGCTGACGGCTGCGACAGACGAGAGCGAGGTTGAGCCGAGCAACTTGGAGCTTCTTGCAGATGGTCCCGCGGGCATCAGCCGCGCATACTCTGCCGAAGCCGCGGAGCTCGGCAAAGTCCCTGGAGTCGAGGGCCTGTACAAGTCAGCAGCGGACCCCGAGGACGAGGGCCAAGACGACGGCGGACACTACCAGGAAATCAAGCGTCTCACGGGCATGACGCTCAAGGACATTCAGTCTATTTACCGCAAGGTGCTCGTCACCAGATGGGTGTCGAACCAGACCCGTCTGGGCAAGGTACGCAGCACGTCAGTCGTAGCCATTGCTGGCAACGGCAACGGGCGTCTTGGTCTAGGAATCGCCAAGTCGACCGAGGCAGGCTTGGCTGCCGAAACAGCCCAATTGCTTGCCATTCGCAACATGAAGCCCATCCGCCGATACGAAAACCGCACCATTTTCGGAAATGTTAAAGCCAAGGTCTCCGGGACGGTAGTGGAGCTCTTCACCCGTCCACCAGGTACGTTTACAACCGCCGTCTGACATACTCTCATGCCCCCTTGAATGTTTAGAAAGCCCAAATTCAGCATGACGAATTTGACTAACATTGTGTCTCCAGGCTTCGGTCTCCGCTGCCCGCACCGCATTTTCGAAATGTGCCGCGCTTCTGGCATCCACGATATCCATGCGCGCATGCCGCGCTCCAAGAACCCCATGAACTCGGTCAAGGCGGCGTATGAGGCGCTCACGAACCAAGTTGACCCGGAGGAGATTGCCATTGGTCGCGGCAAGAAAATGGTTGATGTGAGGAAGGTGTACTATGGTGGCGCTGTATACTAGATGAGGTTTCGGGGGGCGATAGATGTTCTGTATACTATTGTACATTGGTTTGTTATCGTGGGTGTCGTGAACCATTCGTGTGATGCCATGATTGCTCGTGCCCTCATAATTTCCTACAATCCATGCTCCCGTTTCCACTTCTGTCTTCAACCTCTGCGGATGATATACCTATGATACCATCTCATCGATCCGGCATCATATTCCTCAGTCCTTCCACTCCCTTATATGTCATTCTTCCATGATCGCATTCCTCATGATTCATATCAAGTTTCCATTACCGCAAAATCACTCCCACCTCTCCTCCTCACCACCATCATCCCCATCCCCTTGCCCCTCATACTCCTGCTGCAAAACAATACTATAAACACTCGTCTTCAGCAGCGTAAACGCCAAGCTTGTCTTCCTCTCCAATTCCCTCAGTCCATCCGCAATCTCAAGCGAAGGACTCGACGCCAGCTCATCTAGCTTGGCCGCCAACTATCGCATCATCAATCAGCGACAGACTCCGAACGCGTTAGAGTCAATGAACGTACCTTTTTCATGTTATTTGCCAGCCGCTCATATTCCTCTAGGACTTCGTGCTCGAGCGGCGAGAGCTCCGGCTGTTGGAGGATATTTTGCTCCATTGTGCTGGCGTGCGTGAATGAGAGTGGAATGGGACGCGTTGAGGTTTGGGTGTGAGAGGAAGGTTGCCCCACTGTGTGCTTCGAGTGGGAGAGCGCGGTTAGAGCAGCCGCATCTAGAACAGGCGTTGATGAGAATTGGTGAACAATGCTATTTTAGATTTCCTACTTTTGCAGATCATCCGAAATCGAATGTCAACCAGAACAAATAAACTCGGTTTATCTAAATGCTCTTCTCATCTTGCCAACATACAAACATTCAAACAAGGAGATTACATCGACCACGTGAACCGTCCTCCTTCGAGTCAACAATCACATCCAAAACAGATAATCATTCAATACAAATCATTGAATTCATAACTATCAACACAGGAAACAAGTCCGGTAGACAAGACAAAACGCTCACAAGCTGTACAATCTCCCAGTCCATGTAATCTGTAAGTAATAAAAACCATCACCCCGGAACAAGAGGGCGCCGCGTGCCCATGAAAAGCCAGGTTCCTCCAAAGGCGCCATGCCAATCCCATATATATGTCGTCGTCACTGCCCTCTCAGCTCCCTCAGCTCCCTCAGCTTCCATATACAACCATGCCCGTCTCGGCACCAACGTCTGTGCCAATCGCGCTTTCCGTGTATTCACTGCTCATGTCATCCAGTTCGCTGTATCCTGCATCCGACTTGGTGTATTGGCTTGAGATGACGGTGGTTCCAGCACTACTGCGACGCAAGGTGTCTGTGTCGCTTCCCTCGCCGTCATCGTCCACAACCGAGTCAAGGATCACGCTGTTCTCGGCCGTGTAGTCAACAGAGCTTGGCGCCGGCGAAGGGACAACGCTGTCTGGCTCTTCGAGCTCTTCCACCGTTTCCCTCACACCAAAATTCTCCTTGTCCTCTTCACCGAATCCTTTGCCCAGACCACCGCCCCAGCTGCGCTTGCGGAGAGCATTGCCAGCCGCCGTTCGGACACTTTGGCTACGTTTGACAAGCGCAGACGGCGAACTGCTGTTCATTTGACTCAGCGACGCAATCCGACGGGCTGAACCGTTCTGCGAAGGAACGGCCAGGTTTCTCTTGGTTGACAGAGCCATGCTGACTGCTGGTCGACTGGCCTTGCTTCCCGTCTCTCCACTGTCAGCCGCGGGCTTCTTGACTCGCTTGCGGTTCATATCATCGCGGCCCTTGTTGCTCTTGGCCATCAACAGAACTCGAGAATGATCCATGACCCCCTCCACAATGCGACGCTCCAGTCTCTCGGCACGATGCTCCATGTCAGACAATTCCTCCTTCCGCAGACGCAAGGCTGTCTCGAGTGACCCTACGTCACCAGCGAGACGCGTCTTCTGTCTGATCAGGCTTTCTTGTTCTGTGCGCAGATTGACGACGCTGTCTCGGAGTCGCTCTTCCTCGTCCTTGAGACTGAGCAATGAAGCCTCCACGTGGTCCCGTTCGGCCAGCTTACGTTCCAACTCAATGATTGTGTCTTGCAAGGTCTTTTCTCGATCCTCGTGCTCATTCTCGATGCGCTGGGTCTGGTTAGAGAGGAATTGCGATATCTCAGCAGCCGTGTTGACAACAGACTGATGAACCTTGTCCAAGGTCTCGAGCTGCGCAAATGCTTGCACTGAGGAGTTGCTGTGTTCCACAAGCTTGTCGAGCTTTTCTTGAACTGCAGTATCATCGTATCGCTGTTCAGCCAGCTTTTCGAGTTTCTCCTTGACCTCCGAATCATCATACTTCGCCTCAACCAGTCGGCTCAGCTTTTCTTGCATATCCGAGTCATCGTACTTTTCGGGTGCAGGGAGCATTGCCTGGTCGAATGGCTTGACCTCGGCAATCTTATCGCGGATCTCGGTGGTTGAAGATTTGGAGTGCTCGAAATGCTCCCCCACAAGTAGTAGGATGTCCTTGACAGCCTCGAGGATTTGCGGCTGGATCTCCTTCATCTCGCCCTGCAGACTCTCGACGGCCGAAACAGCTTGTTGGATGTGCTCGCGCGTCTGTTCGTGCTCATTCTTGCCTTCGGTCTGTTGTTCTTCGCTTCGAGAGGCGAGATCTTCGACCTTGGAAAACACCGTCTTTGATGCTTCTTCCATCTTTTCGAGAGAATCGGTGACCGTTGAGCCAAGGGTATCAATTAATAACTTCAGGTCCTCAGCAACAGCCTTGGTGCTGACAACAGCTGCTTCAGTTTCCAGTCCGCGCGCCTCGTTGGCATCCGACTTTTCTTCCATGGCAGCTTTGAACTCGTCGTATTTGGCAACTAGTTCGTCAATCTTGTCGTCAATCTTGGTGCCAATGTTGTCGGCTGCTTCTTGTAGCTTCTCGTTAGACTCCAAGCGAGCACCAGCAACAACCTCCTTGTTCTCTTCAAACTGGGTTTTCATGGTGTCAAACATCTCTTTGAGGTCCGCACCGACGTTTTCATTCTTGTCGATCTTCTCGCTCATGCCTTCAAAGAGCTTGCTGAGAGACTCAATACCGGTTGAGCCGTCATCCAGCTTGGTCTTGATGGCCTCCTGGAATTCCTCCAGGAATGTCTTGACCTCAGTGACGCGATCGGCCACACCAACGATCTCGGCTTGTCGGTCATCCAGTGCCTTGGCAGTAGATTCGGTGTGAGTATCGATCTTCTCCTTGGCTTCCTTGAGAATAGTCTCCAAGTTGGTAACGTCTTCCTTGTTGGAGATGGCAGCAAAATCAGTGCCGGTCACGCCGTCGAGCGCTGTCTTGATCTCCAGCACAATGGCTTCAACAGCCTCAACTCCAGTCTTGGTGGCCATCTCTTCGTCAGCCGGTGTTTCTTTCTCGCTCTTCTCCTTCATCTCTTCCAAGGTCAAACTCAGTTGAGTGACAAGGGTCTCCAGTACAGACAAGTCCTCCTTGTGAGACACCGTGTTGAGCTGCTCGGAGATGGTGTTCATTGTCTCGCGAGTCTCGAGAACAAGCGTCTCAACCGCATCAATATGCTCTTTGCGGACGGCCTGCTCACCTTCGACAAGGTCGTCCAGGCTTGCCTTGGTGTTGCGCAGTATGGTTTCAATTGCAATGACATCGTCTTTGGTAGCTGCATCGCCGTTGGCCTCAGCACTGGCATCTCGAGTTTTTTCTGACGGCTCGGCAGCTGCAGTGGTGACTGGCTCGCGAGATCGGACCTCGTCAACTCCTTCCTGTACGTTGCGAAGCATCTCCTCCAATCGACTTAGATCTTCTCGCTGAACGCTCTCAGCTGCAGTTTCGGGCTCCATGGCTTCGACTTTTATGCGTAACTGGGTGATGAGGACCTCAAGATTCTTAATATCATCCTGTTTCACCATGTCGGCAGGAATAATTGCACGGTCGGTATCTTCGTTGACGGTTGCCACAGCTGCAACAGCTCTGTCATTGTTGGTGTCCCGAATGGTCTCAATGTCAGATCTCACTGAGTCCAAGCCAGACTTGAGAGCATCCAGGATTTCATCGTTGGCGGTCAGATCAGCGGGCTTGTGAGTGAGTCGATCGAATCCGGCGCGGAGATCGTTCAACCCGTCTTGTATGGCGTCAAGGATCTCGCCAGTCTCGGGTCGAGGTCGCAGAATTTCTTGCCGCAAATTGGTCAGCCCGTTGTGAAGGGCATCAAGGATCTCCTGGTTACTAGTACCAGGCACGGCTTGAGGAGTAGCAGGCACCATGGAAGAGTTCACAATTTCTCGCAATCCTTCGAGCTCGGTCTGCAACTGTTCGCGCGAGCTGTCGCTTGCTTGAGCCATTACCCTTGAAACCTCGTCCTTGAACTCATCCATGGTACGTGATAAGTTCTCCATAAACTGTTCGTGGCCAGCCTCGCCGGATACTCGATCGACGTAGCCTTCTATAGCAATTCGAAGATTTTCAAGTCCGTCCTTCGTAGCATCCAGGACTTGTTCTGTGTCTCGTCCATTGGCCGCCACGTTCTCCTTCGCCTCTTCGGAGACGGCCCTGAATTCCAGTTTCATGTATTCCATAATGTCCTGCAAACGGGTGACAATCTCGTCATTGTTGGGCACAGCCATGAGGGCATCATTCCGGGGTAATTCGAACCCTTCCAGGCCTTCACGCACGGCGTGAACCATATCCTTATGCGACATGTCATTGCCAACAGCTGAAGCTGCCACAGGAAACTCAAACTCTTCAAGGCAATCGCGAACGGCGTCAATAATCTCATCTCGCGACAATGAAGCTGGCGTATCGACTTGGGGCGGAGTGAAATGCTTCAGTCCCTCAACAACGGCCTTGAACACCTCTTCGCGAGTGGCAGCCTCCGGTCGCTCATCACGAGGGGCGTATTCTTGAAGCCCTTCCTTGAGGCAGGCTAGGACTTCGTCTCTTTCAAGACCTAGTTGTTGCACCTCAATCTCGGGTTTGTAGTTCTCCCATGCATCTCGAACAGCCTCGATAACATCATCCCTGCTCAAGTCGGGCATGTCATCTCGGGAAGCCTCATTGTCCCTCAATGCAGCACGCATGGCATTGTAAATTTCTTGGTAGTCAACAACGGTCTTTTGATAAGATTGTGACTGTGCAGATTGGCGTCGATGCTCCCTTAAGACATTATTGAGCTGCTCCTTCATCTGCTCGAGGCCTTCGTCGATCACCCTCGAAACGTCATCTTTGCTGGGAGATTCGGTCTCTTCAATTCCCTTGACTCCCATCTTTTCCAGCCTCTTGCCCAATTCCCGGCCCATGCCGAGAACCTCGCCTCTCAATTCACGAACGAGAGCTTTGACCTCGGCGGTCAAGCCACCGCCCTGAGAGACACTGTCTTTGACGGACCGGATAATCTTCATAAGGTCTTCATTAACGAGTTCGGCGCCGCGTCCGGGCGGTGCAGATGATCTCCTACTGTCGGCATTGTAGAGAAGTCGCTCAACCCGTTGTGTCATTGGGCCACTTCCAGGTCTTTGTAGTTCCATGTCTTCATCACTCAAGCTTCTGCCCCTATTTGCATTCCCAAGAATGACGGCATTCTCGGACTGGGATCGCACATACGCGGCCAATTCGTCAACCTTTGCTGAGGTAGCCATGCCCGACAGCTTTTGCGAAAGCTCTGTGAGAAGACCAACAAGAGATTCGTGACCATCTTTGGTGCCCAAACCATTCCAGATCTTCTCCAGAAGCATCACTGACGCCGAGGTATCGACTCCAGAGAGGGATGGAGTACTAATGGAGCCACGATCAATCGACTCGGCAAAGCTTTTTGGCGAGGGTATCCTGGGGAGCTGGAATGGCCGTGACTGTGTTGGTGGAGAGCCGAATGGCTTATTGTCAAGATATGGCCCGCTAAACGAGGCGATCCTGCTCGATGTCTCGTGAATGTTGCCCACGAGCTCTCGCAGGCTCTTGCGTACATCTTCATCCCTCGACTTTGTCGCTTCTTTCAGACTTAGCAAGTCGGTGGCATTGTCTCGACTTCGTCGAGTCAAAGCCGACATTTCCTTTTGGAGAGATGTTGCAATATTTGTCAGAGTGACGAGCTGCGCAGCAACGTCCTCTGGAGAGTAAGGTATTTTGGGAGTTGATCCATTGTGAGCGCTTGACAGAGCAGGCTCAGTCTCTCTGGAAGAAGGTTTGGCTCCCATGGTCTGCAATGCGAGCATAGTCGAGCTCTGAGGTGGCGTATTCTCACCCAAGATGCTCTGAGGACGTCGAGCAGTTGGCCTCAGGATGGGAGTCAAACTTGGTCCGGGAACAGGTGTCGAGCTGGCAGAGTCCCTATCCTCTCGCTTTGGCTCCGGTGGTAGTTCCCGTAGCGTCGTAGGCGTTGATGGTCTGAGATCAGGTTTGCTCCAGTTCCCCTCAATCATCAAACTCAGGTCTCGTACAGATCCAGGCTGCAGCGACTGTAGTCGACGATGCGAGCCGCCCTTGACGAGGGCTCGCTCTGGGGATTCTCCTCCACGTTTGACAATGGCGCTGTTTTCCCGCGCCCGCTCGTTCAATGCGGCATGAGCAGACTGAATGGCGCTGGAAGTGCCGGCCTGAGAAGTCAAGCCGGGCGATTGAGGATTCGGATTCAATGGCAGAGGCGGCGGAGCTCGTTCTGGATCTGAGCTATCCCACCTGCTGGGTATTAGTTTGTGCACCCAAGAGGGCATAGAAAGAGAGCAAAACGTAAAGCAAAGGGGGATTGCAAGCACAGAAGAACAGTGAAGTCAGGGCAAACAGAGGGCAAAATCGCAGAAGAGAGTCAATTACGTACATGGGAATCAGAGCTTTGAAACTGTGGTCCGAAGACGCAGAATGTTGATGTTTCAGGTATCTTTCGCCATCTTTGGAAGATACCGAGTCCCAGTCGGACGGGGACATCATTTCGAGTAAAACCGACGGGCTCTACCCCTATCGAGAGATGCGAGGGCCCTTGTGTCGTGGTGTTGTGAGGAATGAGAAATGTCTAGGCGAGGAATGCGGATCGCCCGCCGCTGCCACTTTCCGTATGGCGGGAAGAGAGCGAAGCTACAAAAATATGGACACCGACGATATGTAAGTGCGCTTGTTGTATGATAAACAAGAAAATCGAGTAGACTGGCTTTCAATAAAGCAAAAAATAGGATTGATACGATCAATTAGTGTCGTTTCTTCATAGTCATGTACGTTGGAAGCAGTGTGTATTATTTTTCCTCGAAGGATGGAAGCTGCCGGATTAGCCTCAAAAGGGAGGGCGCCTAATTAATTGCCGGGCAGTCTGGTCTCGTCATTGTTGACGGGCCTGCCAACGCAGCTCACTCCATTGGGCTGCCAGGTGTGATGTTTTGGGCGGCGCAAGGTCATGCGTTGCGCGGGGCAACGGCGCGAGGAAGCGAGGAGGCGGGTCCTGGACCAAAGAAAAGAAAAGAAAAAAGCTGCTTGGCTGGGCGGGGGCTTGGCTCGTCGTGCTGCTGCATGCACTGATCCTACTGCATGCACGGCTCGGCCAGCTGGCAGCGCGGTCGTCAATTGTCTTTCTCGCCAGTGTCTTGGTGGTGATCATTTGCCGAGTTGGGCGTCTGCAACAATGTGATGTCGACCGCAGCCCTGGCTTTCCTGCATCGGAGGGGTCAGCAAGTGGTGCGTGAAGCATCTATTGCAGTAGACTCAGTTTCCTGGTTTCTATCATCACCTGCAGACCGTCAAACACGTTGTCACTTGGACATCATTGATGTCTGATTACCAGGGTTTTCATGAAAACTCGCTGTCAAATGCACACACCTAAAATCTCCATCTGTTCTACCTATGGATCAAAGACACTCCTGAGGTGTCCTCGGTAGAAGTCCTCAAATTCGGGTCTCAAATTCATATTGAGTGCAACTCCCGTTACATAAGCAATGAAGCGCCTGAAACCAGCCATATAACTGCAAGGCACGACCCTCGTTCGAAGACGGCTCAGAATTGGCCCTTGTATACTCATGCAGAGATAATGATTTCGGGCGATCCTCTCGCAGATCTTACGTACAAACACACCATTGAGCTCGAGAAATAGGTCGTCATTGATTCTTCTAAGAGCTGAGCACATATGTCCCTCAAGCATATCATCTCTCTTTGCCCACGGCACCCTCCCCACAGGAGCTTCTCCAACTATGAGGCGCCACGGTAGTCTATTGACCCAAAAGAAGAAAAAAAAGGCAATGCAGATCTTTCCAAGCCACCTGCTTCTCAAATCAAATAAAAAGTTTATACCTTGAAAGCATCATCTCCATTATAATAACAAAAAAAGTACTCCTAGCCTGTGGCATGATTACGAAGCAAACCGCTTCGTCTTCTTTACTTTGAGAAAGCGGCATCAAATGCTGGAATCAATGTCTGGGCAAGCCAGAAGGAGAAAACAAGCTTAGGACCAGTCATGAGCAGCTACAACAACAGGTTAGCATGTGATCATTTCAAACGCTTTGCGGCCAGTGTACGGGAGCTATCTATTCTTGTAAAGCTCATTGTGGGGGAAATTACCTTGGGAACCAGGCCCTTGAAGAAGCTAGAGAAGCCTTCCTGGCGGGCCATGTTGATCAAGATTCGGAAACCACTCTCGGGGTTATCGAAGTTGCGGTTCTGGATTCGGGTCTTGATGACGTCGAGCGGGGCGGAAACGACGAGAGAAGCAGAAGCACCGGCAATCGATGCAACAAAGTTCTGGAACCATGTGGCCTTGTTGTAGTCCGCGAGCTGGAACATGTATTCTTTGGCGAAAGCAGAACCACCGAAAAGCTATCCAAGTTCACCGCCATTAGTCTCCTGTACACGAAATAGCGCAATTTCGGGGACATCTTCCTCAGATACGTACAGCGAAAGAACCAGGAGCGTTACGGGCTGCGGTCCAGCCCCAGCCACGGTACAGACCGAAACCTTCGTCGGCAACAATCTTGAAGACACCGCGACCCTTGAAAGCCTCGGGGTTCGTCTGGCGCTTAATTTTGAGGACGTCGAGAGGCAAGAGAACGATTTCTCCGATACCGATCAGACTATATTTGCCAGAATGTTAGACGAGGTCGAAGAATGTCTCTCTCTGGATTCATAAAGGAGGGCAATCGAGTTTGTCAGTAAATGCATGTGAATGTTACGCACCTGCCAGCAGTAGAGTGCATAATGGCCTTGCCGGTCTTCTTGCCGAAAGCCTGTTCGAAATCCTTGCCGTAGTGCTTGGCCAAGTAATCTCGCGCAACGGGCTGGCCACCATATTTGTAGATTCGTTGAAGGACCTTGTAGCCAGCAGCATAACCGAGACCAGGGAATAGTGAGATGAACTTCCGAGAGAATGGCGCGCTAGCCTTGTCCTTGAAGATGACCTGGTTGAGCTGAGCAGCACTGCCAACCTATTGACGTGAAGAACACAAGTCAGCTCCTTCATTCTACAACCTATCTTTATGTGCAATTGGCCCTTTGCAGGCGGATCTGCTTACTCGAGTCTGATTGCTCATCAATCGCTTGGCAATGGTATCGACCTATCGAGAACGACTGTCAGATTCAATTCGGTATCCAGCAATCTCTTATTTGTCGTCGAAAGGAAAAGTAAATACGGACAGGATGGAAAATCGCCAGCTCGGCAATACCAGCAGATCCTGTAATGGGCGGTCAGCATTTTGATCACAGTCATTTCTTGTGAGCTACAGAGCATACCGGAGCCGAGGAGTCTGGCCAAGTTGGACTCCTTTTCCCGGCCTGCATTCCCAGTCGGCGGTGACATTGTGAATAATTCTGTGGTGAGAGTGTGCAAGAGCAAAGAAAGAAAATCCCGCTGGCCGATTGCGTGGTCGAGATGATGCAGGGCAGATGAGCAGGAACGAAGGAGAAAAAAAAATACCCAGCTACCGGCACAAATGGGCTGATGACGGATGGGGAAATTTTTAAATGGCGTAGGGGTGCCTGAGCTTGGGGTTCCCGAGATCGGGAGCGCACGCGACGACTGGCTGGTGGTGGTGGTGCTTGCTGCTTGGCTTGCTGGCTTCGACGTAGTAGCCCATTAGCCCAGGGACCGCCTCCACTGACTGGCTGGTGCATGTGGAAGCACACTGTGCCGTCTCAAGCTGCTTTTCTGTTTCCTCGGGGTTCATTCCTCTGCCGAGCAAAGCCTCATCCACTCGATGCGCATGTGCGCAACTGGCGTCTGGATGGCACATTGACACGCCTGCCCAAGCGGCCGACTTGGGGGTTCCAGTTCCCCGCAAGATGCCAGGCAAAAGACATTGATGGCTTTGCACTGACGCAAGTAGTATTTCGCTCAATCGAGTGGTGTCCCTCCACACGAAGCTATTGTTTGTTACCATGGTGCACGCAGCAATCGATGCGGGCCTACCCTGAAGTTTTTGTCAATACATCAACCGTCTTCAGTAATTGCCATTTCGTGTACAATTATGTATATCTGTCCTATCTTGTGATCAATGAATTCGTGGTTTATCTTATTCAATAGTTAAACCACGACTCTAGTCTCAAACAAGAGTTGTGGTCAATCTGTAATCATCGAACTAAATCGGTAGTGTGGTGTCTGTTGGTTTGTATTTCCTCGGCTTCATGAGCCGCATAGTTGACGACAACAAGGGGAAATGGACCTCCAGGGAGATACCCTGAGATACAATGCTGAAAGTCACACCGAACTTATGAGAGATAGATATACTTCGTGGTCATTGCCATTCATGTGCTCCTACATAATCGATCGCATCATAGGCACCCAATGCAAATACATATACAGCCATCCCATACCTCGTCAATAATCTCTGAAGACCGCCACCATGTCGTCTAGCCTCAGCACCTGGCCCAGCAATCTTTGCTGCTCTTCCAGATGTTGGTTATACTTGTTGTAATGCTCCGTAGTCATCACCTCTTGTTCCTTGCCCTTGACATCCTTTCTCTCTACAAATGTCAGAATATTGCGCTCCCTGTGCCGCTCTACATCCAGTGTCTGCAAGCATCTCAACATGCCCTTGTACACATCATCCAACAGTTGCGCTTGTGTGCGCTCCCCATCAAAGAACCAGAAAAACATTGTCCGGTTTGCTAACCTGCTGTTGTCCTTGGGCACTTCTTGGACGTCAACCAGCCCGGCCATTTGCATAGCCAACATTTTCCCTTGTACATCTGATTTCTTCATGAGAGCCGCTGATGGAAGCATTTTCTCGTCCAGTTTTCCCTTTTCTCGGAGGATGCGCGTCAATCGTAGACCGTGTCGGCCAAACGATTGCTCAATGTAAGCATCAAGCTCCGACTCCCGCAGGCGGTCCAACAACAAGTCGAAATCAACAGCCCACTGGCCGCGGCCATGCGCTCCGCTGTGCCTCACAAAGCGGTGCTTGCTCTCCGCTAGCAACAACAGATGATTTCGCATTTGGTCCAAACGGCTGTCCTTTGACGTAGCTGCGTCTTCAAACTTGACCTTTGTCTGCCTATGCCCATTTGTCTGTGTTTGACCGCCCTTTTCGTCGTCATCGTCAGATACTACTTCGCTCGCCGCCGCAGCCGCCGCGGCTACAGCTCGTGCCATTCGGCCTCGAGGTGCTACGGGCTTCACATCAGAACTATCGTTCTCGTCCTCGTCTTCCTCCGAATCACTGTCATATGAGTATGGCCCGGATCTTATCTTCTCCGCGCTCTCCGTGTCGATCGAATCTTTTGATACCTTGCCTATGCCGCCGGAGACATCGACTTCATCGCTCAATTGCTCGTATATCTCCATCGTAGTGACAGTAACTTGTGGACCATGATTCTGGTCTCCAATCAACGGGTCGGCCCGGCACCTGGCAAGCTTAACAGTAAGTAGGTCAAGAAGCGTACGGTATATTTGACCTGTAGCTTCTCCGAGAGTATCTGCAGCGAAATCTGCCAGCCGTTGGTTGCGAAGCTCGACTAGGCATTTTTCATGATTGACCCGCACAACAATATTTGGCTGCAGAGCAGACAATCAGAGACGGAATGTTAGCATGAATCATGTAAAAGTCACTGTCCAGGGGGGATCCAAAGTCCATTCCTTACATTGAGATCAGGAGCATCATCGAAGACGGAGGGTTCATGATGCCGTGAACCATTCTGAAGCTTCCGCCGCTTTATGCTAGGACCTGAAGTCTGATCCAATTGCCTTTTCAGAGCCTTACTCTGGTCTCTGAAAGCTTTGTACTTTTCCACAACTTGCATGTGCATCTCGATCTTGTTCTTGCTGGCCTTTTCACCGGGGGCCGTTTTGGTGACTTCAGCTGTGATCTCACGATACACTTCAGCAGGATTGCGAAAGCTATCGGGTCGGACCGTCTCCAAGATTTCTGCTTGTATCAGTCGAGCCAAAGCGGCATTGAGATGGTCCTTCGACTCGATCAGGCCGGAAGATGACTCATGCGATCCGTTGGTGTGACCATTGGTTTTAGGCGCTCGGGAAGTGAATGCATGCGTGAGGTCGGCGACTCTAGCGTAGCCGAGCTGCATGAGGGTCTGGACCAGATCGCGCTCGGCAGTACCATATTGATTGTTTATCACCTCCAGTATCTTGCCTGAGCGGACGAGGTTGTAGCATGCATCGGAGTTGGCTTCGTAGCTGGTCACTCTCGTATCGGGGTCGGTTTGATGATAGAGAAGATTTTGCTGGATGAGTACACCCAACCCGTTTCGAAGATGCCGTGGGCCAAGCGACGTGTGTTGGACAAGTTGCGAAACCGTGCAACGGCCTTTGGTCAAAAGCGCGACGAGGATGCGCTGTTTGGAAGATTTCATAGTCAGCCCCGCGACACCACGTCACAAAGACGATGATCAGCCTTTGACGGAACTTCAGCAGCACAATCTTACCGATGGGAGCTCGCCAAAAAGATCATTGACTAGGAGAGCACAAAGCTCTGCGGCGTGTTTTGTCTGTGGATGGAACAGTCAGAAAGAGTAGACGAGCAGCGGTGCGCGCTTGCAGGCTGAGCAAGACAAGACTGACAACGAGCATTGCTTTGCTCCTAGAGATGCTCTCACTATCTCTAGAGCTACCACCGCGACTACCTGGCCGGCATTGAATATTGGTATTCTATGAACGATTCTCCTGAGGAGATGATCGGATCGAAATGTCGCCAGGGCAGAGGCAGCAGGGCAGCCAGATGGAGGAGTGGGTGGTTTTGCAAAAAAATCAAACAAATTGACCAGCTGCGGATTCGCCAATTTTTCTTCTGGAGTAGTGTAAGTCATAGCCAGAGCGGGTGCAAGCAGGTGGGCGCCGAGTGGATGCTGTGGTCGGGCACGGCACGAGGGTACCGTCGGCGCTGGAGCTTTAGCTCGGTGTGCTGTTCTTGGCCCTGCTCAAAAGTAAACTGTAAATCCTTGGACGGAATAAGCCCCCGAGCTGATTGGTGGTTGCATTAACACAACTGCACTCAAGGGCCGCAGGTACCTGGCCACCTTCACGGTGCAACATGCTGGCAGTATTGTCTAAATGGAGAACTACACATGGACATTTATATGAGACCCTTTATTTTGGTATGGAACATAAAGCCTGGTAACAAATATAAATACTTACTCTTCTGGGTAGATGTATTGAGGAAGCCAAACACCTGTCTACCTACCTAGGTAGTACTCGTGACGCCCCATTGTTCTTACATCAATCATCAACTTCGGCGACTTATGCCTCGACGTTTCTCTATGATGACTCTCAACTTTGCAGTCCTATGTATCGAATGATGCAAAGAGCTCTCTATGAGTCAGAATTTCCATGAAACCAGTCCAACTACCTCGTCACCTCAAGGGAAGTTTTCCGTCTAGCTGCCTTCCCGGAAGCTGCCCGTCAATTGTGGGGTGAGATAAACATGGCCAACTTTGACGTACCCTTGTAATTCTGAAGTTGAAAGACTCTTATTTCTGTTTCGCCCCTGAGGATTCTGTAGCATGCTATAGCGTATTGCAATATCTTGCATGGAGGACCTTGGCTCATTGCTTTAGGTGCACCATGCATGCATGGTACACCTCAGCCCGCCAACCTACACATGCTTCATCGGCTTCTGTCAAGGTTTCGGCGACCAAACATATCCTACTTTCACGAAGTTTATCAAATGAATCACTGAGTTAGATGAGAGATGGTTCACTATTGCCCTCTACCAGAAACCAGGCTATTTAGATTACCACTTTTCCGGACTTATGATGGCAGTTTCTTCCTCTTTTTCTCCTTGTCTCTAAATAAAGTTTTTATTTGTTCTTCATTGCACACAACCGCGCCCATATAACCTGCGAACCAGAATGTCGAATCAAGCGGATGACTGCAAAAATCCCGGGACAATATGCCCTGATGAAGTCAAGCGCAAATCCAGACGTCGCGTCCAACGACCGAGGCGGACTCCCAAACGCAAGGACCCTCCAACGCTCATCTCCCTCGAGGCTTTGGTCTACTTTGGCTTTAGCGATGAAACCGCGGAACAGATCTGGAAGACATGGACAAACTCCCCGCCAGGCTTCCCTCGACGGGAGACTGAGGACAAGAACATAGAGCCATTTATCGATTTTGTCAAGGAACACTTGAGAGTGCACCGACATCTTGATGCCTATGATGAGAATGATGGAGAATGGCATCGCTTTATGAATATGTGCGGCATCAATCAGGAACTGCGAGGTGCCATTATAGACAAGCGGTTTAAAGAAATTCGTTTAGGCGAGACGTGCCTCTTCTGGATTGAAGACACACTAGACATGCGGTATTGGTGTCTCCAAGAAAAGTTCGGAGCTCGAAGGTGAGCCACAGACACCCCAGGAACGGAAGGCGAAAATCGTGGAAATGTCACTCGGTAGGCGAGACAGAGGGATTTGAGACTCTTGGCTCTGGGCAAAGTAGCATCTTTAATCCATGCTCCTCGATGTTCTGGTCCAAACACACTCTCCCATCGGTACGATGCTCTATGCTTCGGATAGACTTGATCCAAAGGTGATTTTGCCGCAATTTGAGAGGAGTTGTGGGAGCACCATTTGCGTATGGAGACGATTTGGACGCTCAAGCTAGGAAATAGTATTCTGTACATTCGTCGCTTCTCGTGTATTTTGACGTTGTGCTCCATTTACCTCGCTAGATGTCTGGTCGGCGCGCGGACGATGATGCGCTGTATTACAGGGCACCCGTACAGGCACCACAGGCATCGCACTGCCCAAGATCGAAGCTACTTGTACTGGACCGGGCCTTAGTCAGGTGACGACAAGTTGCTGACGGCCCAGCCAGCTTTCGCATCTTTTCACATTCAACCAGAAGCAGGGCAAAACCTCGCCCTCACTTACTCGAGTCTTCTACTGCGCCTTCCATGTCTGGCTCTTCACTGGCCCGGATGAACGTGCCTCGAGAGAACCAGCTTCGTGGGACGACAAGCCCATGCACTCTGGTTTGGTATCTACTCAACATCTGTTCAAGTAGATAGCCAACGCCTTGTTGGCGAATCTTTAAAATTCGTTTGAGATGTCATTGAAAACTTTTGGTGAACAAAACGAACCATGAGCTCGGGTGGGCAAAAAGCAGCCGCGGCAGAAATGCCGTTGATGCGAACCTGTCAAACTTGCTTCCATGCCAAGATCAAGTGTGTCAAGACGCAGGACTCCGGTGTTTGCAACCGATGTCTTCGACTGAAAAAGTCATGTATTTTTTCTCAATCCAAACGAAGAATTCAGCCTAGATCTGGGTATGTTGGAAACACATTGTATCAACCGCCGAGCTAAAAACAAAACACAATGCTGATATCTCATGAAGTGACAGCGCCTTGGGCTCCCAGCTTCGAGGGACGGGTAGTAGGCAACGCTCGCCAATAAACCAGCCAAATGGGGAATTGAATGACAACAGTCACAGTGAAAACCCTTGCTGCGCCTTCTCAACTGGATTACTGTCAGTGGACAGAGGACAGCAGTTGCTGGATCTCTTTCGCACCAGGATGAATGCTCACTTCCCCTTCGTATTGCTGCCTCTACAACCTGTGCAGTCTCTCAACAGTGAAAAACCTGCTTTGTGCTTAGCAGTAATGACTGTTGCATCATATGACAATCCCACCGAGCAACAATCCTTAGGCAAATGCTTTTCCCAACTGGTGGGACTTCGACTCGGGGACGGCAGGTTCGCATCGATTGAGCTGCTTCAAGGTCTTTTGATACATCTAGCTTGGTATGAATACACCAGCTGGGTCAATCAGCTTTCTCTTGACTATTTACTAAGTGGTTAATATGTCTCAAAACCAGGGCGCAATACCAGCCGAGACCGAAAAGATATTCGCAATACTTGGGCTTAGCTATTAGCATCGTGTCTGATATGCGCCTTGATCGA
>AFRD01000153.1:0-68703 GCA_000222875.2 Periglandula ipomoeae IasaF13
TCCCATCGAGAAGTTCGGGCGAATCCGTGCTGAGGAAGCTTGGAAGTAGGTGCGTGGTTTGGACTGGCAGGTCCAAAGATCTACTCAACCAGGATCAGATCAGTATTTGCTTTGCCTATATTCCCGCCTCGCTACGTCGCTCGAGCCTGTACAATGATGATGACGAATCAGGGCTATGTGCACAGGTCAATTTACGTACCGGAAACACTAAGGGAATGCCTCCACGAACGCCTTTGGAGCCATCAAACTTGGTGTCTTTGCTCAGCCACAGCTTCTCGTCCCCTTGAGCATCCTTCCAGCTCAGAACTGTAGCACCGATCAGCAAAACGTCAACGCTCTCCCCGGTGGGAAGGACGGCTGAGACGCGCGAGTTGCCATCCGAAATGGTCACTTGTGGCTGAGGAGACAAGCCTGGTGTTGCAGCCAACGCAGACGGTTTATTAGGTCCGTCCACCATTATGAAGAAGCAGCACGGATATCGTCTCGTATCGAAGGAGGAATTGTGCGGATGGTAATGGAGAGGTGATAGAG
This sequence comes from Periglandula ipomoeae IasaF13, assembly GCA_000222875.2. Taxonomy (NCBI): domain Eukaryota; kingdom Fungi; phylum Ascomycota; class Sordariomycetes; order Hypocreales; family Clavicipitaceae; genus Periglandula; species Periglandula ipomoeae. Next base: position 532 of record AFRD01000153.1, read on the forward strand.
CTTCGATGTATAATGACTGACCAAGAACTTCAAGCCCCGCAAGATGCTAGTAGCTCAAAGCTCCAACCTCAACAAGGTTGGTTGTTTCGGAAAGTGGTCGAGGGGTTCGAGTGAAAAGGATGACAGCCGCGCGGGGCAATTGATATCCGCCTTTATCAGCTTACACGAACTGAGGGGTCTTGTGCTATGTGACGGAAGCGGAAAGCTGGTACTTGGGAAGCAAACACGAGTGTAAAACGGCTGGCTTGAGGTTGACAAGTCAAACTTCCATCATGAACTTTCCTTGCCAGCTCTCTTGGAATACCATTGAAGTAGGCTATGACGGCGCGCGTCCATGTTGTCCATTGTGACGTGGGGGAAACGGCGGGAACCTTGGCGGGGGCTACCGCACTATTTCTCTACACTAAATATTACGTGGTCATGTCGTGGTATTCGTATGTGAGCCTAGGCCCTTGGGTTTGGTTTCCGTCTGAAAGGGTGCTTAGGTACATTGTGCATACCGTGCCGGGCAATTTCAACTCCTACTGCACTGATTGAGACTTCATATGAAATACGATGCGACCAGTGACGAAAATGGGATGCGATGGCTGCCTTGTCTTGAAACCGTCTAAAGCAGCCGCCTTTGGAGCATCGCACATCCTTGAACTTGTCTTTTTCGTGTGATTTGAGAGCTTTATTCCATCTCTATTAAAGATTCTATAGACTAACGTCTCATTTTATTGGTTGTGAAATATCAAACCAAGTCAATGCATCCTTGGGGATAATCGCCTGATTGTATCGGTCGCGAATCCCATTGGTTTCTTTGCATGTGCCATACTCTCGACACTTGGGTATATTTGCAATCAAATCCGTATATAGCCTTTGTTAGGTTTTGTTTTTTTACAATAATGGCGCAATGTGTGTGTGTGTGTAAGGCTAAGGAACATTCTGCCCCAGTCGACACCTTATTCTTCGACTTGAACCAGCAGTTTCTCAACCTGAATGACGTCCGGAGGATCATCTATGGCGTTGAGTTTCTTCATCGTTACCTGTAAACATGCCATTGTTTGGGTTGCTGCCATCGTCACTCGAGCTGCCGTTACGGTGCTCTGTATTGCCCTTTTCTTCCACCTCGTCAAGCGCAATGAGAAGTTCTCCATTCTTGCCATATTGACGCGGCTCGATCTTGGTCTGGTGTACGACTTGGAAGGCGCCCTTCCAGCCATGAACCTTCTGGAAAATGCTGTCCATCTCCTCGAGAGATCTGTAGGCGGTTTCGGGGAAGAAAAAGTATACCGAGGGAACCATAATCGCATTGATAATAGCGAAGATGGTGTATGTGTGGTGTTTGATGTTGGTGAATGCCACTGGAGTAATCATGACAATCTGCAATACGATGAGTCATTATTCCACGCAAATGAGAGGTGCAGAAGCCTTTGAAAGGCTACTTACCATGAAATTGAAGATCCAGTTAGACGAAGTGGACAGCGCATTTGCCGGTGCTCGGGTACGCAAAGGAGTGATTTCTGCCGGGTACAACCAAGTCATGCCGAGCCAACCAACGGCAAAAAAGGTGTTGAAAACGAAAAGAAACACGATGCCAGCGATCTGGCAACCCGTGCTCTTGCTGGAGCCAACACCAGCGAGGATAGCCATGGTAAGCGCCTGGCCAATGGCACCAAAGAGCATGAGCTTGCGGCGACCAACGCGCTCCACAAGGAACACAGCAGGCCAAGACGCAATGAAGTATTCGGTGCCGTTCAAGGCAGCCAGAAGACGAGACATAAAAGGAGACATTCCCAAACCTCGGTAGATGGTTGCTGCGTAGTATGTGATGAGGTTGATGCCGGAGATCTGCTGGAACATTTGATTGACGTAGGCAATGAGCGTACGATGCAAGGTACGATTCTTGTCGCGAGCGAACAAATCGGCGTATCGTCCCTGGCTCATTTCGACAACCGTTTCCTTGATAGCGCGGAATTCGTTGTCCACATACTTGTCGCTGTCGTCAACTTCAGCAATTGCCGCAATGACTTCCCTAGCCTCTGCGTCACGGCCCTTGAGAATAAGCCACCTGGGAGATTCGGGCAGACTGAGGACTAGAGCGAGAATAAAGAGGCAGAAGACAATTTGGAACGCAAGTGGGAATCGCCACGCGACAGAACCGGGCGCAAAAGACAAACCCAGATCAACCCAGTAAGAAATCATGATACCACCAGTGATGAGAGCACCCTCGATCATCACTAATTTTCCTCGTTTATGAGCAGAACACGTTTCCGACTGCCACATGGGCACGGTGGATGTGTTCCCGCCATTTCCCAATCCAGTGATGATACGGCCAATGATGAAATGCTCGAGAGAGAACGCAGAAGCTTGAAGCGCGGCACCAACGACCATGATCGCAGTGCCCAGGAAGATCATGCGTCTGCGACCGAGAGGATTACCGATGAAGATGGTGATGATGGCACCAATAAAACACCCGAGGTTATATGATGCAACCGCAATACCCTGGTAGGTAGATCGTTGAGCTTTCGTTGCACCGTCAATATCCTCCGCAGCATCATTGATATCGGGAAACTGGTCAAGGAAGACAGGAAGCGTCAGAATACCACCCATAACACCCTGATCTATGATTATGGCACATCTGTTAGAATGACAAGGACGACATGTACAGTCTACATGGAATAGGCGGGAAGTTTCTACATACCGTAGCCAAAAAGGAGGAAGTCGCATCCCGCGACGGCTCCAATGGCCCAATCGAGGGCTGGGCCAGAGAGGCCAAGGTATTTCTTCACCATGTTGCCAACGACTTCGAAGTCGACAGGACTAACAAGTGGTTCCAATTGAGAGGCAGTACGACACTGCTCTAAACAGCCCACTTCAATCCAGTACTTCAAGGGTCCGGATTGAAACCACAGTCGATAGGTCTGTATTGACGATGATAAAGGAAGGGTAGGAGGGACGGTGGTAGACAGATCGACATGCGAAATGAGGGCGAGACAGAAACGCTTTATAAAAGTTGCACCGGCCGAGCTTGCTGACAGGTGAGTGGGAACCAAGGGCCGACACAGAAGGTGATCAGAATCGAGCTTGGCCGATAAAACCCATGTTTTGCAGACTCAGTCGGCGCTTCCGTTACCCAAATCGTCCACAAACAACGAGAATTGATCTGATCCTTAAGAGACACCAGATATGCAGGTGGTAGTCAACCATGACCATGTCTCCACATGGACTCCATCGCGATGTAGCACTAGCACACAAGTCTGGTTCATGGTACCCCGTCACGTCAGGCAAGTCACTTCCCAAAGTCTCAAATCAGCTTCCGAGAAACATGTACAAATTCATCGACTGGGCTGCCTGGCGGTTTACTAGAGCGGGCATGGATGTCAGCCCCCCAGGCGAGGCATTCGGTTGACCACAGGTAAAATTATGCTTTGGCAAGGGCACAAAACCACATGTACTCGACGCATGCCACCACCATCATCAGTCTGCAGCCGCTGCCGGAGTGCCTATTTCTCACTTCCATCGGCCCAGGCGTTCATCGGTGCCGGAGGCTAGCCCAGCCACGCCTTACGTTCTTGGTGCTTTCCGGCAGCGCGTCTCTACATATCTCGTTCGGGGAAGCACTTGATGCTGAGATCTAGGCATTCTCAGCACCATCCTGTCAACAGGTCGCACAGCATGGAGAGAAAACATTGCAGGGGCCAGATATCATGGCGAGGGTTTGGATGTTTGAGTCAATGCAACCTGTCCACAAAGTGGGCAGTAGGATTTCGCTCCTACATAGTGTACTTAAAGACCCTCGACCTGATGACAAGGTGCACAGACGAATCACAAATTTGGGCAGACGTGGTGTATTTTTGAAATACGTGACACTGATATTACCGCAAAGCTGTCGTGCCAAACCGTGGATGCTTTACAAAATCCTTATCGAAGTCACTTCTCACGCCTCAAAGTGGGGACTGCAACGTCATTGTGCCGATTGATGTGGAGGATCTCGCGACCTCCAGGGAAGGGGCGACGGGGCCGGGCTTTACCTGATCGTCAAAATGAAAATTGGACACAGTCACTCGATACTCCGCAGACACGGAAGATGAAGACGAGGCTGCGCCAACGCATCGCCAGAGAACATCTCCTAACTCATCTCCTGAGTGAGGACAATAGAAAGCAAAGCCGCACAGTTATGGATGCCCGTGCTGACTCGGGCAGGACCGCTACATCGACGATTCACGAAATAGCTTTATTCTTCATATTTCGGCCCGGTCATCGGTAACGGGGCTAAAGGGTGCCAACGCTCTACCTTTGCGCGGTGCTATACATAGAGGATCCTGAGCCTTCACGTCATCGGCACCTTTCCGTACCTTCTGACTCTACATGCTCAAGATTCCTCACACCATCGAATCCCAGATTTATTGCGACGGCCTGCGAGTTAGCGGCCACGCGAAGGGAGCGAGACATCCCTTTAGCCACAAGCCACAATGAGTCTATCGACCGGGGCGGGAGTCCGATGCTTCAACATGCATTTCGGCCGTGATCTTCAAGTTATTGACATGCATCTCAGCTTTCCGATGGCGGTCTTTATCCCGTGACCGGAGGATGATGATGAGTCGTTAGCCTAAAGTCTCCTTCGGCACTCATATTATTTTGCTTCGGATACTCGTCTTGCAACGCCTCGCGCCTTATTGCTTTTCGGTATGCTTTGTTGCCGACGCTAAGCAGAGGAAGCATGTGCGGATCGCACGCCCAAGACGGAACAAGCCCGACGCATCGAGGCGCCGACAATTTTTGTAGGGAAGGAGATTTTAGTTAATCTTCCATTCCCATTTGCCCGTTGGTGGGGGCCAAGGGAGAATGGAGTGGCCGCCGCAAGAGGCCTGTCCCTGCATCAGATGCGTGACGAAACAAGCGGTGGCATGTCACAGAGCAAAGCGGTCACATTCGAGCCAATTCTGCTTTGGGCGAGGCTCGAGGTTGCAGGCTGCATTGCTGAGGATCGCATCCCGAGTTTTCTGGAAAGCATTGGAGTGAGTTTCTCAGACCTGTCGTCGCCATGGTATTCAGATCCGGGGTCCCACGGTTCTCGGCCACATGGTCTATATGCCCGTTGCAACTCTCCTCCATTTTGCCCCGGATTCTCGTCTCGCAACTCAATCTGCTCTCCGCACAGAGTAGCGTCAAGCCAAACCTAACTAAGTCTTCCCGAAGCACGCCGCACGTCAACATGAAAAAAGAGTCTCAACTGAGTTAGTGGCATAAAATGTTTTTTATTTTTTATTTTTATTTTTTTAATTGTCAGGCTCCTTTTTAGCCACTGGGGAAGACTACAACTGGTTTCCAACATGGCTGTAGTATGCAGTCGGCATTGGCTACGGGTACGTAGGATCATTTCAAGAACATCCACGGGGCTTGCATGGGAAAGCGAAAAAATTCCAATTCTTGTTTGAATTGTCACTCTCATGCTCGGGGCCAAGAAGTAATGGACTGGGTCGATGTACCCGCATTCACCGAGCAATAGTCTTGGCACAACCAGTTTTCTGCTGTCGGCTCACTTTCATGTAAACGACATTCTACGATGACAAGCACCAATGTGGAAACGCAAACCGTAACAAATGACTGGCGCATGCCTGGCAAGCGTCCTCATTGGCCGAAGTTCAGTGCTGTTTAAAAATTTTGCCCTCCCAGGTGGAAACGGTGTGCAGCGTTTTGAAAAGTAGCGGACGGTGGGATCCGTTTTCACTTGGATCTCTCGCTCTACTGACGTCATTTTTTCCTTTCCGCGGACCGACTGCGAGCCACTCGATCATGACATTTTATCGCTGGATAGACGGCGGCTGTCAATTCCAGATGATTGAAAATTTCTATTTAGCTTCGATCGCGTTTCGATGGGGAAAATCTGCATTGAGTGGTTCAGCAAAAGACCCTTTGTAATGTTGAGCCGGACAATAGCATTACACAACAGTGACATGGCATCTGTAAGACCGTTGTCTCCCAATATTTTCGGTCCGGAACTCTTGAATGTGTCATGGGTACAGATCTCGAGAGAGAGCCAATGACTATGTGTGATAGAAATACTTTCTTTGCCTATATTAATCCATATTTGCACATAACAATTGTGTTATTTAGATGGACTTTCGGCGAGTTTCATCAGTGTGGTCTGCACGTATCTAATTTCTCACCTCCTTGCAGCTTGCCCATGCAAGCGCGCAACATTGGTATCGTGCAGGTCAAGGGCTTTCGCCATGCAATGTAAATCTTCACCTCCTTCCGCGACCTGCGTCGCACCTACAACGATAGAAAATTGGATATCCGGTCCACATGGGCCAACGTTGACGGGAAAACATATCCCTACTCATTACTCCAACGTGCCATGTTCGAACCACGCACAGTCTGGGATACTCAATTCTTCTAGACCCCCCACAGGCATTGAAGCTGCTATTTCATCAACAATGCTTCGGCCACCACGGCAACAAGCGATGCTCCAGAGGTGCATCAACAGCAACTTCTCACCAGTACAAGCGTTCCTTGTTCTCAAGGAAACAACCTTGTCCAATTCCTCGTGGCACTTCCATTGTGAAAATATCGGCCACATTCCCGCTGCCTAAAATCGAAGTCAGACGGATAGGATCCAAACTGCTTGCAGGCATTTCCTGCGAGTGATCCATGTTCGGCTTGCCGAAAATGGAAATCCCGCCGCTGTTAGTGTCTCAAACGCCGCACTTCGCTGCCTGTGTTTACAACAGTCCAAGCCACCGGTTCACAGCTCTTCCTAGGGGGACTGCTCTTGCTCAATGGGACGGTCAAACAGTCTGCAAAACCATCTGTAAGAAGGCTTCTATTACCTCATCTTCTTCAATTGGATGTGATCAATCACGACGATATCACTTGTATTGTGCTTGCAACATCCAGTATCACATTTCGTGCTTCTCCATCCTTACAATTGCACAATTCCTTAAATAGATTTTGTGTAAGGGAACACTTATTCAGCGTCTCAAAGCTGTGCCCTAGACATTGCATTTCAACTTATCCACTTTGTTATATAAAATACAGTACCGTACTGTTCCCTAATTCATGAGACGTGCCCAAAACTAAATCAACCCCAACTCCGTAGCATGCGCGCGCAATAGCGCAATGTCTGCTGTATACACAAGTCATCAAACGCCGTGAATGAAAAAAATGCAATTCACATGCCAAGCTCTTCTGGGGCCTCAATGGCCTCTCGATTTCCTCTTCCTTGATTTGCCCGGTCGGCCTTGTATTCGCCCCCTTCGCTCTGCTTCGAAAAGTTCGCGCTTCATATCCATCAAGATATCTTCCACTTCATAAACCTTTTCTCGTGTCAACGACACACTCCGTAGTTGCTCCAGCCCGTGTTTCAACGATTCAATAATCGATATTGCCTTATCGCCACTGCCCATGAGCGATTTTGCACGTTGCTCAACTTCACCGTCCTTGAAAGGGTCTTCAACTGCTTCTGACTGTGCATCGAGGATTGGCGCAGTCACGCTGGGCTCCGTATCAAGGACATTGGTCACTCCCTTCCTGTCGTGCTCCTGCTGAGACTGGCTCTGTTGTGACGCAGCGCGAGACTCTGTTACTAGTTGAGAAAATATTTCCTCATCTGTATCATCGCCCTGTGCGCTTGGATGCGTGGTTCCAGAGTGCTCGTTGACGTTGATTCGTAATCTCTCTGCCTCATCTTGGCTTTCCTGTTGCTTTCGTTTGCGAAGGCCACTTCTAGTTTCGATGCTCTTCACGTGGTTATCGGCGTCTTTCTGTTCTGATCCTGGAGCACTGGACAGCTTCACACTGGGGGTTGGAGACTCTAACAGTTCTTGCACCATTGAGCGTCTCTTCTTATTGACAGAATCGCCACCCTTGGACCCTCTCTTCCTTTTCCTGCGCGGTTCACTCGTGGTAGGCGTGGGCTCTACGACCTCTGCAGGTGTAGATAGCACTATCAGCACCGGGATTTCAGTCGCCGTTTCGAATTGTTTCGGTGACGGGCAGGTTGAATCTGTGTGCACCATGATGCACTCATGAGACTCAGCTGGTCTGTTGATGCCATCAAGCGCAGTCTGAGCTGATTCTTGCGGAGCAGGGGACTCGCTAGCGTTTTCAGTTCCTGAAGGCTTTGAGGCAGACGTACTTTGAGCATCGGGGGCAAAACTAAGATTTGGAGTCGCATCGTCACCCTTAGCCTCAATCTTCACATGGCGAGAAGAACGTCGCCTAGACGTTGATCGAGTTTTCGCAGAGGTAACATCCTCGGATCGCAGGGTTTCATGGGCTTTTCTGGCACGAGTGACGGCCCCCTCGAACTGTTTCGATTGCTCAACATTAGCTCCAGGAATGTCAGTCATCTGTTTGTCTGCTTTGTCGCTAATGGCTGCATTGACGGTATGTTTCTGAGCCTTGGTTACGGCTTTCTGTTGCTTTCTGGACGACCGAAGAGTTTTGGTTGGTGATGCTACATCTTGGGAAGCAGCAGGTGGGAGCTCAGCGTCGCCAATGCGCTGAATCTCAGTAGGGGAGCCCGGAGATGACGAAAACTCCCAGTCCTTCATGGAACTTCCTGTGCGCGAACGAGATTGTATCTCGGATAAAAGAGGATACGGTCGGGGCACGGGTGGTGACGAGGGGGGATCGTTGAAGTCGTCCATTTGCACATATTCACCACGCCTTGGCGTTGGAGTGGAACTGATCAAATCTGAAAACGACTTGTTCTGTTTATGAGTAGTCTCCTGACCCTGTTGGTGGCCGTTATCCGCATGACCATCTTTGGTGGACAACAGCGAACTGTGGGCGTCTTCTAAGGGCGAAGCAGGCTGCACATCAGAGAACAGAGTTGTAGTTTGCCTTTGTCTTTCTCTGACTTCCTTCTGGCGTTCAGTGAGGTGTTGCGATTCCCCTTGTATCGGTGATGATGGTGCGATAGGTTCAAATTGTATCTGGGAGTTGTCGTGCCTGAGCTTAGGTGTACTTGTTCTCTTCGTTGTTTTGTTCCGCGCGACCTCTGGGGTCATTTCCAGTCGCCTCCTCGTCATAGGACCACTGGAAGATGCGGGTATTGGCGAGTTAACAGCCGGGCTGGCGCTGTGCTTTGAGGTCAATGATGAATCCGGAAAGTTGACATCATTCTCTGGCGGAGCGAGAGAAGGCTCTTGGGCGCCGAATCCTCCGCTTGCTTTATCGCCGCCGTGCGATAGGATGTTCAATTTCGAACCGAAAGATGAAATGATAGATTTCAAGCTGTCTGAGCACGTCAAGTCTTCATCATCTTTTACAATGGTATTCCAAGCAAGTGCGGTTCTGCTGACAATCATGGGCTGATTACTTTTGAAGCCAGCTACCACAAGAGTCTCGATCTGGCTCATGTCTGCACTCTTCTCTCGTAGGTGCATAGGAATGTGGGAGCAAATATGATCCCATATGTGTGTCACCTGAGAATTGAAGTTAGTGTCAAGTTGAATATAGACTTCTGTGTAGACTCAATGACTACTCACCGCGTCTAGCGAAGTCAATCGATTGATTGGCGTCAGGACGGCCTGTTCGTCTTGAATCCATACGGCAAGGCCGGTTTGCAGTTTGACTACTGCTGTCAACCCACAAGAGGTCCAATGGTTATCTAAAAACGCATCAATGGCTCCCATGAAGGGATCAACAGCAACACTTTCTTGTGTCTCAGTATGGTTCTGATATAGGACAGATAATAGGTTATTGCCCAGTTTGAACAATGCCTCCGGTGTTTCAGACGACCCAATCCTTGGTAAAGGCGTCGGTGCACCCCACAGTTTCGACCGAGCCGCTTCCAATGCTTGCCTATCGCGGGGTATCTTGGCGAGGCTGAAAAGTGCAATGAGGGCTTCCTGTGTCAGCTTGCTTGGCCGTTCCATGAAAGATGGAATACTATCGTCCAGTGTCTTGGCGAGGGGCTCAATAACGACTAAAAAGCACCCTGCATCGCCAAAGTCGCTGACTACCCGCGCCACAACAGCCGTAAGCAAGGACAGCCAGTGCGATGTCGTCAAAAGCAGGTGAGAAGTGAGAACTCGTTCGAGTAAGGACACAATTTCACGATAATCTGGTCCAAGCATCTTTTCTGTTAGGCCGACAGCTGGCTTTGATGGATAGGTCTCAAGAACAGCCTTAGCACAATCAGCGGTCAACAACCATGGCCCCGCTGGAGACATCGTATTCCTAGGTATGAGGTGTAACAACTCTTTGGTGAAGTCGAGCCGGCCCTTTGTGTTTTTGTTCCTCATAAATGGTTCGAACATAGACTTGAAGAAGCTGGTTATCGTGTCGTCGTCGACACAGTCCGTAGAAATGGCAGAGACCATGATAAACAAATGATGAAGAGGCATACGAACGACTCCGTGAGGTTTGTAAGCTCGATCGGGTCGTTGTGAAGGCGTTGCGACTGGTTCAAAAGTATTGGGGACAACCATTGAAAGCCGCTTCTCTGTAAATGGAAGAATGCCCAGCCCATCAACGAGCAGCTGGACATAATTAGATACGCTGTTGAGAAATCTCACGTCCAAAGACGAAGCAGCAGACTGATTCGAGGCTGTCTTGATCACCATAGACAATAGTCCAAAGGCACAACCAACAAATCTGGTGGTATTGTCGGAAACTTTGATATCTTTTGCAGACGCAGCTGTTATAGACCCGACTAGGGCTTGCCATAATCGATAAACCAGACTATCTTTGTGAGCAAGATCACAGAATCTCTTTTCGAGGATAGGTCCGACGCATTGCAACACCTTTTCGCAATTCTTTCGAGTCCACTTCGCATCAATAGCAGGTAACTCATCTGTCTTCACAGGAGGTGAATCCATGATGCGATCTTGTCTCCATATCCGCGGTGTACTCACATCAAGGAGACCAACGAGGAGCTTCGCTGCTTGCATAACGCCATCGCCAAGAGCTTCCGGTTTTCCATCCGAGCTGATTAGTTGACTGATGACGGGATCAACTGCCACATCCCATAAAATATCTGGAGAGTACTTGTCACTGCCAGGTACAAAGGTGTAGTAGTATAGGCTGCAAATGCCGCCGATGACTACCCTTCTTAATTTGATCGCTTCATCATGTTGTTTGGGATTAGTTTTCCTTCGTAGTTGGCTGAGGAGTGGTTGACACAAAGTACCAATAGATTTCGGGTTGACCTTGGAGTCCGAGACGGATAGGTACACGTACCTATTCCACGCAAAGTTCGCTTCCTGTTTGGTCAAGCTATCGGCCATGTTGAAGGCGGATTGCACCAAGGTCAGCCACGGCCCATAGTATTGCCATCGGTCAAGTGGGCACCGCAGAAAAAGGATGACAACACTCCAAATTTGGGGCACAGCGGAACATGTCTGCTTTTCCTTGATCATATTCTGTAGTCGCTTGATATATTGTTCCATGTATGTGTCAGAGTCCGTGGTGGCTTGAAAAATGTCCGTAACTTTGCGCAGTACCTGCTTTTCCGAGCGCAAGGCAAACCCGGCCTCCATCCCCAGGCTAATGGCCTGAGAGCAAATATCCTTGACAGTGCTAAGCATGTCGGCGAAAAGGTCCTTCAACCAGTCACAGTGAATTGCCATATGAGGTCGAGATTGCTTGACGAGTCTCTTATAAATATGCAACCGACTCATCACAATGCTCTTGCCCTGAATGTGATTCTCAATGTTGTGGACTGCAGTCACAAGCCGGCCAACACGGTCTGAGGTCATAACTTTCGGTGAAAAACTCTGGAAAGCGACGGCTTGCATTAAATGTCGCACCACATCCTTAGGCATTGCTTTGTCTTCGAATGATCGAATGGCTTGATCCATGACGAAGATGCCGAAATCAGTCGTCAGCGTCGAGGCGATTGCAGGAAAGTGAAGAAACGTAGCCAAGAGTGTCAAAGAGTGGTTGACGAGCGACGAGTCGAGACTGCCACTTGTGGACTTCGCTGTCATGTCTCGTTGGATAAACTGCATGAAAAGGCTCATTTTATCTTGCAGTGCCACACGATCGGGAAGATTGTTCGACGCCTTCAGCGCCCTTGAAGGCATCATGTAGGCATCCAACTTTGAGTCCCGATCGGGGCCGGCCAGCTGTTTGATCGACGAATCGAGCATCTCGAATATGTTGACGGCCGAAGATCCATCCGATTCGTGCCCGAGCGAAGAGGCTAATGGGTTCGGAGAGGTTTGCTTGAGTATACCTTTCACAGGCTTTGATGATGCCGAGGATGGTGCCGAGAGCGGCGATGATCTATGTGGCTTCAAGCTATCTTGAAACTGGGGGGCGTGTCTGTAATCAGTCTCTGTAGACCATTCGACTTTTTTCCGGACTCGGCTCGAGCTCGGATTTGATCCTGTTGCCAAGGGAGAAGTCGGCAAATTTGCATTTGGTGGAGTCTGAAGGCTTAGCCTAGGGTCGAAGGCCAGTGTTCGACGGACGACCGATTTGAGTGTGGTCTCTACTTCGTGGAGAGCCTCACGTGGAGGAGTCGGTGGCCGAGCTGGCAGCGATTCAAGGATGTTTGTCGAAGGGGCCGGGGCTACTGAAGATGCCATGGCTGCTGCCAGGCAGCACGGGCGATCTAGAGAGCAAAGAATTGGCCAGTGGGTTGAAGCAAAGCCATGCAGATATGGAGGTATTGAGTAGCCAATGCACCGCAAGGTAGAATGTCTTGCCGATGCGAGGTCGGCAATTCTGGTATTGGAAAATAAATCAGTTAGCCAACGTGAACAGCTTGTTGAAGACGCGGCTGGTGAATAGCCCGGATAATCGAGCGCTTCGGGACTGTTGACTGAAGTCGGCAAACCGTCGACGAGAGTTGAAAGTACAATCCCCTCTTCGGGCAGAATGGAGCTCTCCCCAGATCTGACCCATCTGCTCCTGCCTCTTTTTTTTCACACGCGAACACGCCTTCACGTAACGCGTGTGACCCGGTGCAGGCGCGCCAGACTTACAGGCTGACAGTGGGGCCAATTAGGGCGATCGGCAACCTGAGTGGTCGAGTCACCAGCGAACTTGCCTCTAAAGGGCCTGGGTTTTAATGACCAAAAGACCCCTAGGAACCAAGCCGTGTCTCTGGAGCGGGTTGTTGATTGTGATCGATTTTCACATCAGATTGCATCTCAAGAGCTCCCCATTGTATTACACAGCAAACAGTTGGTGAGCTTTCAGTCACGTTCTTTGATCTGAGGTAATACCAGGAAAGAACCGCGGTTGGTAATTGCAAACCGGCACGGCGCTAAGCACTCCTCAAGTCGTCGCTCGAGGCGCCGATTGTCCATTTCCCTAGACAGAAACTGAAGATCATGGAATCGTAACTCGTCAGAATAGCCCTCGTGTTTCACAAACCCCCTCAAACCGTTCGGACCCTCCTTGCTTCTAGTCGGAATTACGCTGCGTGTCACAAGCAGCACCATCGTAGGACTTGGCGCAGGTAATAAATCAAAATTCTGTATAGAGTTACTAAAAGGATTTCAGTTGCTTTATATAGTTCAAATGTAGAGACTTTCTCAAAGTATTGTTCGGCACCTCAAGCTCGTCGATGCTGAGGGCTCGCCTAATGACTATGCCCGTCATTGGCCCACCAGACACAGCTCATCATCGCCAATTCACACAGTTTAGCCCTTGCCTACTAGGTACTACCAAGGTATGCTGTATTATCCTACTACCAAATCTGACATCAATGGCCATATGCTTCGTATGTGAAGATGTTTGTGCTGTTAACTTTTTCTCTGGGCAGGGTCTCCTTGTTCAAAGACTCCACATAGCTCGTCCATCTGAAGCACCAGACTTATCTGCCCCTCCATCTGATGTGGAGGCAGCATCAGCTTGGTTAGCATCGCGCGAGCTGCGGACACAACCTTGGTCACACCTCCCCGCCTGCCTGTGCAGCTCATAAGCAGATCGCTCATAGGAAGCACAAATCGATCCTGGCATTTGGGCTTTTTGTGTAGAGACGCGTCCGCCGTGTGGTCTGTTTGCAGGACTCCTCAGGTCATCACATGCGCTGGTTCTTCACCTCAGGGTGTATAGGTCAGACACATCGGCGGGACTTGCAACATATGCATTGAATTGTTCTCCCATTTGATCCTATCAAATTCAAGACATACCGGTCAGGCCAGCTGTCACTTCATCATGGCCTTGGCGATGGGAACTGCGACAGGGCCAGGTAAGATGCACATGCTTCGTCTTGACTCTGTTCTCCTAACACTATTGAAACAACTGACGACTGGTGTTCAGCCAAACTCCAGGCTGTCACAGATCTTGTCAACAAACTCAGTGACGATCTGAAAAAGATATCCCTTCAACCCAAAGGTAGGCGCTCATTCCCTCAAATCCTCGAGTTGTGAAATGATGCTTACATGTCGATTGCAGATCGAAATGATGCGTTAGAAGAACTGAAAATATACGGGAGAGATCCTAGCTATGCAGATCCGATCTTCACAGCCAACGTTTGTACAATCACTGCGGTTAGCTTTGATGTATATACCTCTAACTTCTTGTTAGGGAATTACGATGCTGCTGCGGTACGCCTTTCACAACACTGACAGCGAGACTGCAAGGGCAGCACTGCGAGTGATCGCCAACGCCATGCTGCTGAAACCTAAGACACGGCAGATGTTCGTGAGCGAGGGTTATCCGGTTCAGGCGTGCAATAAGCTCAAAACTGATAACTGGGACGATGAATTTCTCCTTTCAAGGATACTATTTCTTACGACATACGGCACAAATATTGACCTCAAGGCCCTGATTGAGAACCACGAACTTGCAGACCATATCGTCAATAGTTTGGAACGCCACGTCACTATGATGTCCTACAGACAAAAGCAGAAGCTGGACCCTATGGAAGAGATGGCCTTGGGAGAGACCCTAAAGCTAATGTTCAATGTAACTCACTTTTGTAAGGAGAAAGTGTCTGCCTTTACACCAGCTGTTTCCCATATTGTTTCTTTGCTCTGGAAACATGATATCTCCGATGCTAAACCTCTGGATTCTCCATTCAGCCCTCTGGTTAACTCGCTTCTGAACCTGGATCTTCAGGCTGGACAAAGCCAGTCGGCACTGTATCCGACCGAGGATGCCAACAAAGTAACATCTAGAATAATGGATCTCCTCGACCGAGGTATCAGAACATACAGCGGGACTGATCTAGAAACTGTCGTCACGCCGGTTGTAAGTCTTCTTTCAAAGCTATACGAGAACGCTCCACAAGCTGTGCGTCAGAACTTAAGGGAGACCTTGCTGCCAACGGCCGAGGATAGGCAAGCCGTCTTGGGTCGCGGCGAGTCTCTTCCATCAAGGTTACTCAAAAACTCAACGAATCCAACGGCACCCGCGCTTCGAGACGCTGTCTCCCACCTATTATTTGACCTGTCAGATAAAGATGCGTCGAAATTCGTCGAAAACGTTGGCTATGGATTTTCCTCTGGCTTTCTGTTCCAGAACAATGTGCTTGTACCAGCTTCTCTATCAGCGAGCCTCACCAAAGGTGACGCCACTGGAACTCAGCGACCAGTAAATCCCATCACTGGCCAGTTTCTGGATAAGGAAAAGTTCGCGGGTGCCCCAGAGATGACGGAGGAAGAGAAGGAACGAGAGGCGGAGCGTCTTTTTGCTCTGTTCGAACGGTATGTATATCATCCTTGGTCAGCCAACAGAAGGCCACATACTGATATTTTTCTAGGCTAAAAAAAACTGGTATCGTTAACATACAAAACCCTGTGGAGAAAGCGGTCCAAGAGGGTCGGTTTGAGGAACTTTCGGATGATTACGTGGAGGAACTCGATTGATACGACATGCTCTAGGATAAGGAAGCTTATAAGCAATGACGCATATCTTGAATATTAGGCACCAGCGTGCAAACTGTTGAACCGTTTGAGTCGGGGTTGGGGGGGGGGGGGGGGGGGGGGGGTTGGTTCATCACATCAGCACAATCTGCTGGGAAAGAGATGGCAAAACATTATGCGCTGCAGTAAAAGACATTGAGCTAAAACACTCCAAACTCCGAGCAATGCTCAAAATGAACATTCTTACTCTGACTGGCGACCAGACCAAAAAAATGGCCTTGTCTTGGTGCAGGGTAGTCGCTTAAATTGAAGCGCGTTCCAGCACGTTAGACATATTATATTGAAAGGGTGCATTGGCTAGGACTAGATCAAGCGCTGTGTCTGCTAGTAACGAAAATGGACGACCATGTTCTGAGCCAACACAGTAAACCAACAATGATAATTCCTGCATAAGCCACTCAGAGTATCGCACCATCCCCCCCTCATTCTGTTTTCACGGGCCTCTTGCCAATAAAACCGTATAATGTAGCAATACCAGACTCATCGAGTTTGTCCTCCTCTTCCCAAATCTTTACTGGCTGTAGGTTTGCTTTCGCGAGAACTCGCTGACTGGGCCCATTGCTGTGAAGGGTCACAGCCACAATACACTCCTCAACCTTCCCACTCTCATTCTCAATAGCTGTACTCTTTTCGACTTCAAGCTTGACCTCGGCACGAGGAAGTGCCCACCATGCTGTCAAAAAAGCATGAAGTAGCTCTGTAGCATAACCTTTACCCCAAAATTCCTTGCGGAGCATGTACCCAACGACCGGCCATCCAAGCTCCCCCACGAACATGTGACAGCCAGCTGTTCCAATCATTTCCCCTGTATCGGCTAGACATACGATGAATTCGAACTTCATATCGCCTTCTGGTGCGAGTCGTGACTGCAGTTTTTCCCTTGACCATTCAAGATCAGGATCTGGTTTCCCCTGGCCCGTCCACTTCATCACTTCTGGCTGTAGCCGGAGCGCATGCCAGCCATGTAAATCATTCTCCACTGTTCGACGAAGCATCAGTCGCTCAGTCCTAATATCTGCACGGGTGTTGAGAAGTGGCAGCGGTTGGGCAGGGAGGGTCGTCTTGACCTTGACCCAGGATAATGGTGAAGGCTGAATCATGGTGGATCGACTAGTGTTTTCAAAGGTACTGTTGTGGTAGAATTATTCTCGCAGCAGAGCTTTGGCTTCAAATAGGTCGTAGATTGCAAGAAAAGAAAGCGTAAGTGAGAAATGACGTTACCCGGCCACCACTGGCGTAGTTTTTCCTTGCTGATGATGTTCAGGGGTCTCTTTGACCTGAGATTCGCGAAGCCTTTAAGCGTGGCATGAGTCACGGAGGTGTTGCGGGTATCGCTTCGTTATGGGTACAGTACACGCTACGGCTGAAAACCTACTTTGAGTAACCTATTCTGACGCAAGTTTTTGACTTGACCATCCAATTTCTGGAGAAACTCATGTTTTTATCGTTCGTTTCAGGCAATAGCACCTACTGTTTTGAAGGGTCTTGCTTAGCTAGAGAAACTACGAGAGTTCTTGTTACATTGGCCCATATTTTTGTCCACACCACCATGAAGCCGTTACGCATCTCCTAGTGAAATCTTGGCGGACATTGTTGATCAAAGGGGGGGATGTTAATGCGTCGCGTAATTGGGTTGGAATCAGGTTCGACGTCCAGGACATGTTACCAAGTATGTACATTTCGGGCAGACAGCAAAACAGTTTCACACCTTGATTTAGTGGTCTTGATCGAGCCTTTGATAGAGAATGTAAGCAGGTCGCAGAATGCAATGCCAGTCTTGCTTTAAACGTATTGAGGTACAAAGTAGTGCAGAGCAACGATACTCGGTTTGTGTGAGGAGATCATTATAGCCTGGAATGTTAACCCAGCGATTGTGCATATTTCACAGGTCTGTAATGTTGTCCTTATTAGCACGTTCATATTCGAGGTCCCACAGTACATTGAGCTTTGCCATAAAAATGATCCATTCCTTTTAGACTCCAGCTACTGACATGGCATTGAATGGTGTCACACTCTCGTTCACAATCGCATAACGTTCAAGAGTTTTTTTGGTTCATTCGTTGCCCGCTATTTATCAGGCAGATGCAGTTGATATTTCCATGATCCGTAGTAAACACCCGCAGAACCTTGCCAAACCGTCCCCCAAACCAGAAACACTCTAAGCGAAAGTGGAGGGTCGCTTCGCGCTGAAAAGCTTCTTGCCGCTAGCCTTGGTAATACGATGGGGAAGGGGGAAGCTCAGGCCCTTGATGAGCAACTGCTTGATGTAAGGGCGCTTGACGTCCTCGGTCTTCTCGATCTCGACGACGCGGAGAATCTGTACATTATTGTCAGTACGAAAATTTCGGAAAGTCATGTCGAACTCGGATTTAGGGTGTACGCACGTGGATCGACCTGAAGCGAGCGCGGTGGCGGGCGGCCATGTCAGAGTAGAGAGCCTCAACGGCATCAGTGCGGGACATCTCGCGGTACTCCTTGTACATGTTGTGAGTACCGGAGCGAGAGTCGTATCGCAGCCAAATACCGAAGTTCTTGACCTTCTGGGGGTGCTTCTCGTGGATCTAAGTCTTTAATGTGAATATCGTGTCCATGCGTCGAAAATAGTGACTGTGATCATGCTTACAGCCTTGACGCTGACAATCTCGCCAGTAGCCTTCTTGACCTTTCGGAGACCGCGCAAGAAGTACCAGAATCGGGACTTAGCGACCGTCTCGTTGGGAGCGAAGATGGTCATGCGGTACATGTCCGGGGTCGGGTTGGCCTCGGTGGGCAGATGGCGCCCAATGACCTCGTATTCCTGAAGACGACCTGTCGTCGAACGTCGTTAGTACGACTAGTTCTTGAATCCCAGCCTGAAAACATTCTACAGAGATTTTCTTGACGCATCAAGACTGAAGAGCGAGCTGAAGCGAGATCATTTCGAATGTTTGACTGATTGTTGAGTTGCCCGATCGTTCAAGTTGAAACTTTGATTCGCTCGCCAACCATGTTGCCAACAAAGGTTCAGTCATTCGAGTGAAGGTAGGTCGCAGTGCGATGGGCGCAGTATGTTGAGAGAGGTTGATAGTCGCATATATGTCGCTAGGATTTCGATAATCGCCATGGAGATAGCCTCGTGTTGAGCTTGTCCATGTCCATTCCAATGTTCGCATATCTCAATCGCATAGTAAATAAAAAGTGCACTTACCCATCTAGCGAGATTGTTAGTGTTTTGAAAGTCTTTGGGTGTCAGATTGACAACTTACGGTGAATATGGTCAATGCCGTCGACGACTGGCGAAATTTGATGATTGTAAAAGTTGGAGGAGACACAGCGATAATTTTTGTGTGCGGACGGTGGGGAGGGCACACGGGATGTGCAACTGCAGGGCTTGGGCCCCTGCCGCAATTGGCTGCTTTCGAAAACGCAGGCCCACGGTGAACCGAATCTTCTGTCACGTGCCCAATCACGCGTGGTATCTATTGAGCCTTTACTCGAGCCAATGAGGGCTTGTCTTCAGTGGAACCTGGGTTAGGCTTTCGTGCCTATTCCAGCCTCTGTGTCTGGAGGTTGATTCGACCTATTGGCTGAACTGGTGATACCATCCGGTTGGCAATGAACGTTTGACTAGCACATAGAGAGCCTACGTATGTGTCTTTGACGGATATCCACCCAAATACGCTTGTTCAGAGGGTGCAAGATCAATGAATGAGCTATTCGAAGATTTCGCCAAAGCGCATAGCCTTCACAATGGATATCTTCTAGCACAGACACTCTCTCCTGTTGCGCCACCAGATGAGCCTCATCGATTGAGAAGAATATGGCAAAGTACCAACTCTCATAGCGCTAGGGGCGACATCAAGCATTTCATTAAATCACAAAGCTCACATCGAAAGACTTTGAATCATGATGAAATCAACGGATGGGCAGAGGTTTATGTGGCGTATTGGAACGCGCTTGGTGAAATTTTGGCAGGGGAGAGCGGTAAAGTATGTAGCGCTCGTGTTGCACCTTTCACGAGCCAATAGCTTACTTATTTGATGTTAGTCGTCCTGGACAAAAGTGTATGACTCTTGGAAGGAGCTGACTTCGATGTTGATTCGCGGCTACAACAATGCTGGTTTCGAGGCATGGACAATTCCCAGCCTATACATGATAGGCAAATATTTGAGGTTGTTTGCCATAAAATCGGACGACGAACGAAGCCGAAACTCAACGGATAACTCTGGCTCTTCCTTATTGATGCAGGACGACTTTGACCCTGAACTGGAAAAGCAAGGTCAACTGAGAGATTGCGAACAGCACCTTAAGCGCATATTTACACTATGTCTCAACGACAGGTAAGGTTAATACAGACAAAGAAGCATGAAGGTGAGACTAACTTCGATCCACACAGGGCGCCGATAGAAGAATCTCGAAAATGGGGAATCTATTTTGTCATCAACTTACTCTTCAAAACGTACTTCAAACTGAATTCGGCATCCCTTTCAAGGACCATTCTCAAAACTTTAGCTGTATACAACGACAAGGGTGACATGCCCCCACTGGAAGCTTTCCCGAGAGCTCAAAGAGTGACATTCAAATACTACGAGGGAGTTTTGTTCTTCCTGGAAGAGAATTACGTTCAGGTAAGTGTGCCAGCCTCAAGAAGGGTACAATGCTGATCCAGTTACACAGGCAGAGAAGCACCTCATCGATGCTTGGCAACTTTGCCATAAGGATGCCAAAGCAAACGCAGAGTAGGTCGAAGCTAAGGATGACTACCAATACTATCGTAGCTAACGATTGACAGGCGCATTTTGATGTACCTGATCCCATGTCGGTTACTGACCAGCCACGTACTGCCCACAAAAGAACTTCTGCAAAATTATCCACGATTGCAAGAACTATTTCTCCCGCTCGCGCAATGCATCAAGAATGGAGATCTGCGATCTTTTGATCTGGCTTTGCAGAAAGGAGAAGATTTGTTCGTGAAAAGACGCATCTATCTAACACTAGAACGCGGTCGGGATATTGCCCTTCGTAACCTGCTTCGCAAGGTTTTTGTTGCTGGAGGATATGACGAAGCAAAGGATGGCGAAGCACCAGTTCGCAGAACAAGAATACCTGTTGCAGAATTTCGTGCCGCCATTTGCATGGTCAGCGGCGACGAGCTTATTGATACTGATGAGGTTGAATGCCTGCTCGCAAACATGATCTACAAGGTAAGTGGTGTCCTTTCTTGATTCGTCACCTCCTTGATCCTGTCATTTCAAGACCGAGGATCTACCTTGCTGGGATTTAGCGGCGGTCGCCGTGCATTGCGCGGGATTATGCTGCCTTACGCACATCGTCTCCTTCTATGACTAGGCAACAAGGCAACAAACTTGGCTTTAACTTGCTTCTCATGACACCACTAACATCGTGTAGGATCTTATGAAAGGTTACATAGCGCGAGAAAGAGGCATCGTGGTTTTGTCCAAGAAAGGCGCCTTTCCGGGGACGGGCATCTAAGTCGAGGGACATGCTCTTCTACTTTTTCCACAAACTTTCGGGGCAAGGCCATAGAGAGGTACCCATATGAATATCGCTCAGCTGATCAAGCACAAAAAGACGTAAGCGATACATGCCTTCTGTATTGAGGCCATGTAAGAACAATCGGACTGCCAATTAGCCAGGGGGGACTACGTCAAGCAGCCACCACGACGGTTCAATGTGGCACTATGTAGATACCTACAATATCAAGGGTCGAGATGGATGGCACACCGTGGCTCCGTCATCCAGGTTCGCATCGACCCGTGCACACATGAGTCACCTGGCGGCCCGGTCGCCTTATCTGACTCAATTTCACTATGCAACAAGGTCGGTCAAGGCTAGTTCCACAACCATACTGCCGAATGATTTGATCTAGGGCTGCTCATGTTCTTTATCAGGTCAGACTTAAGTAGATATTTGGCGTATAAAATGTTCATAGACGCGGCTACTCTAGTTAATACGACGCATAACGAGCGTTCAGAAAGTTAATCATACAGATCCTCTTGTATGGACTCGCGGGTCCCTTGATGATACTTTGAAAGGGAAAAACAGGCCCTCGTACAGAAAAGGTATAGACGAAACGGGGCTGTGAACTTTTTGTGTTCTCCAAGAAGGGAAAATTTCGTAAAGTTTGACCAAAAAAGACCAAATCCATAAATCCCGAGCCGAGAAGAGTAATTGTACATGGGTTACCGTGAGGATAGAAATAATAATAGTCCACATCGGGACAGAGGCGGAATTTGAAGATTTCTGTCGTCCCCAAAAAATAAATAAGAACAAGCAGGCAAGCAAGAGAAAGGCAAGTACCGATAACGCCGTGAACCCGTGACAAATTGTAGGTTCTTTATTCCCTCCAGGTGCAGGCCCATGTGCATGAGAATAAGAGCGAGATGGAATGTTTCTTTGTTCACTCAGACAGAACAACATCGAGCTGTACCTAGACAAGCTGCGACTATTAGATATGACGACCAGATCGTGGCGTGCCTCTGTGAAGGAGCCGATGTCAGTTATTATAGCAGATCAACATGATCTGACGATCATCCCACTTACTGGACGGATGAAATGTCGTCAACATGGTTGCACAAGGCTACGAAAAGGTCAAAGAAGAGCTGCGTGCCTCCATTGTACATTTCAAGTTGCATAGTCCCGCTACGCTTGAAAGTGCTTCGGGATCGAATTATGAGAGCAAGGTAATGAGCACGCAACTTTAAGTCCGTGTCGGGTGTGTTGGCATATGCATAGCGGGCAGATGCCAAGATGGTGCTGCACTGGATGCCGCATTCTGGGATTCGCAACGTCAGGCAACGATGTGGCAAAAGGCGGACGACGACGTGATGAAGGTGTCGACTTACACAAGCCCTGCTTACGAAGAGCTAGCTTCTTGAGCTCTTCCAATCCGTACTTCTCAGCGGCACAATAGATGACAGTGTCTTTCAGCAAGTCGCCGTCGACGCCACGATGATACACCGTACTCTCAATGACCCGCTCGGCATCGGCGGGCTCGAGTTCATACGAGTTCCGACGCTTGTTATGCGTAAGTCGAGGGAAGTAATCCCCTTTGTATAGATACTCCAGGACTGAGCTAAAAATCTCTGGCTCTTCGTCTGGCAAAGCGATTTTCTTGGCTGCAGAGTCCATGTAAGTGTTTCGCAGAGCATTGTTGAAGAAAGGACTCGAGCAGAGAACTTCTTCATGCGCAGCAAAAAGACGTTGATCGGAGCCGACGACGAGTGTCACTATGGTGGAAGACATATTCCTAGTTTCAAACTTGTTAATAAAGGAAGGGCGTCAACTCGAGAAAGTGCTCACATACCCGCCCATGGTGGTGTCATCACAAGCCATGCTAGTTGAAGCCGTCGTCGGCCGTCTATGACGAGATTCATGGCGTCTTTTGCTGATACCACTATCTTTACTGAAAGAAGAACTTGATTTAGATGCTTTATGGCTTTTGGAGAAACTCTTGCTCGATGATTCGAAGCGTCGGCTGAACATCTTGAAGGGGGTGTTTAGGTGTTGGTGTGAAGAAAGACGATCAAAATGAGGGCGGCAGTACCTCAAATGCACAACAGAAGTAACAATACAAGGCGGACTACCAAAGCAAGAAGAGAAGATTTTCACGGTCACAGTCGACAACTTTGGTCCTCCTGGTCGTGTCGACGAGGCCGCGAGACTTACCTGAGGCGTCAACGACTTGCAACTGAAAAATCCTTCACGAAACGAGGCGGACACCACCCCTTTTATAAGGGCTGTCTGCCGGTGCCAACAGGCAACCGGCCGTGTTGCACGCTACTACCACCAAGATGTATGGTCATGGGTCAGGGATGGGCACTGGGGATAGCTTCGAGATATGACACGCTCAGCCGCTTGAGTGGATTCACGAGCGTCACGCGAGATCACGTGATAGCCTATTAAAGGAGCTCGCTGACTTGAGTCAGACTGGAAAAAGTAAGTAGAGGGCATAATAAAAGGGGGGCTGGGGCCTGTCTTGGTCAAGGGTACCGATGCTAGATTGATACTTTTGGCAAATGTGAGGCGTCCTTGTAGCATAGCTTGGCCAGGGGTTGGAGTGAAGAGATGTTGGGGCTGGCAGGCAGAAGCACTCTAGACGATGATTGCACGATACGGCATGCAGCACTGAACAGCTGAAATTCCAGGAATTTTTGGGGAAATGACCCAGGAAAAATATCTAATCTGCAATTGATGGTAATTCTCTAGAGATCTCGGCTCTAAAACAGGTCAATTGGGTAGAATTGGGCTTGTGGTTGGCGTGTTAACAACCGCAACGTATCGAGCTGCTAGCAGACAGTCACGATGCGAGGTGTCAATGAGGCCACAATCTCGTCGTTTGCACATCACAACCGTGCTTTTGCCATTTCGCCGGTGCCATATTCGCCTAGTCTTGTACCGTCGACTAACTGAGCCAGCAAACCCTGCCATTTGGTCCGAGACCTCCACTCCAGATTGGCATACCATGGCAGCGGCCTGTAAGTAGGACGCCTGTGTAATGCAACTACTTTAACTGAACCCAGGCTTTCGAGACCTCAGAAGAATCCATAGGGGTGATTGTGGACCGCTGATTCTCCTGGCAGCCTCACACTGAACCTTCAGGGGCATGATGACTTCCTTTCCCCCGATGAGCAGGTAGTCGCATCTTCACTTGGGATTGAACTCGTTTTTCCTTCTTTGACGCATTGCTTTCTGCGGCTTTCTGTACAGCCGTCAGGATAGAGTTTGCCATGATCTCTCTACCTTTTTGCCGCACCATCACGCCATTGTGAAGCGCTGAATGCACCGTTTGACGTTGCACAGGTAGACCAAGCTCCTCGCATCTCCGCTGAAGTCTCATTCCATGATCTATGGGCACCAGTTCATCTTTGCCAGCCTCGACGATATGAATAGATGGTAATCTCATCCCACAATGCTGCTTCTGGATCAATTCCAAGTTTTTCCAACTGTCCAGGTGATTCCTGAGGAAGGGCCACAAGTGTTTGTAAGGTAGCCATTTTTGCGGGTACAATGCAGTCAACATATCACGAGTATTAGTGAAAGGGGTCTCCAGAACAAGCGCAGCGATCCGTAAGTCAGCGTCTCCGGCTGTCGCTGCTGCCAGATTTGTTGCAAATCCACATCCTATACTCTGGCCCCAGAGCAAAATGATCGGGCGCGATCTCGTTCTATTTCGAAACCTCGGGTGGTGAACTTTGGACAGCCATTCAAACGCAGCCTTCGCATCCTTGTTGATGCCAACCTCGGATGGTCGATCGTGTGAGGTCCAAAATCCTCGATAGCTTACGCCTATTACTGTGTACTTGTGGACATTGTCTTCTTTTTGTACTCGGTCTAGAACCCGAGAGATGTCCGGCAGCCTAGGCGGAAGTGACGATGCGTTACCTGCCCGTGCTGTTATTGGGTTATCTCGCTGTGATCTATCCCGCACGACGAACCTTGAAAATAAAGGATGTACACGGGGGTCTTAACGCTATCTTTCTTGATAGCATGTTCCGTAACCGTGTTGGTGCTACCATCGCTGATGCATAAAGATATCTGCGTGCCATCTAATGAAGAAATATGTTCCTCTTGCCAAAGAATCATGCGGCAATGTCGGGCATAGTCAGATATGCGCTCTTTTCTCGCATTTGGTGGAAGATATGGACTATAAATTATGGTGTTCTGAAGTAGCACTAGCATGGTGCATTTCCAGCACCATAATAAGACGGCCAAGCTTATGAATATGGTTGGCGGAAGCATAATCGGGGCAATGTGTATGCCTCTTCTGTGCATGCGCCTGTGATATAGTTTCACTGGGGCTGTTGGCCGTCCGATCCATGGGAATCTTGGTGGCAGCGAGCCTCTAGAGCAAGCCAGACCCCTTGTCCAATACATCGCTGTACTGATTCAGCCTCAGTCAAGAAAATGACTGCCGATTCCGCTGCCACAATGAGAACCAGGCGCCTTGGGGCGAACGAGCTGGACAGCATGCCAACCACGTCTGAGGTCTGTCGTCACGAGACGAGAGTATGTTGCCATACTACACTGGGTTGTAAACGAAGCGCTTAGAAAAGGACCTGGGCTAGCTCAAGGGGACAGTAAGCTAGCCGACGTCGTTCGTCAAGGATATAAGTTTGCCTCTGGTGATTTATGGAGGCGATAACCGAGCTTTTTAGGAAAAAACGATTGTCGGTACAATATAGGTACCTAAGGTAGGTAGTTGTATCCACCAACCTGTGGATTCAGTGCCCGTTAGCTCGGCCGCTGCCACTGCTTTAGTTGATGCTCATGCTTGCTCTGTTGATCTCCTCAATAATGCACCGATTTCTCTCTCAAGATAGGTTACGTTTTCTTCTCCGATATATTGATCTCGTATACTACGTAGTTGCAGGAAACCTCCTATTGATGTTTCGCCATATATCAAGCACTTGAATGCTGGTCGCAGGATGTGAATCGTCGACTACAATTTGAGCTCTGTAAGCCTGCAAGAGGTGCTGTAGACTGGCCTAGGTACATAAGTGGACGCCTGGCGCCCGCGAGAACAGGCTGATGTCACCGTCACAATTGGGGCCAAGAGCTTGCGCCGAACCGGTGGCGGGGTGCATGAGGTGGGTGGGCTGCTTTCTCCAGTTCCCAGAATCCGAAATCAGCTTCCAAAATCGTTCTCAATTTTCACTGCGTACGACTGTTTCCCTTCTCCGTTTAGGCTTTCGGACTGATCATATTGATTCTCCGAACTGTTCCGCACGCTCTCATTACGTTAAAACAGCCCTACAAGTTCCGAAACGTTGATTTGGGCTCAACGCTGAAAGTAGTGTCTGGTAGTTTTGTTCTGCTACTTGTTGATTGAAACAATAATTAAACCCCGTTCTCGTACCTAACATGTCATCCGCGCCCGAGAAAGAGAACGGTCACACGCATCATATCGACATACAAGATGACCGCGTGTCGCCCAGAGAAGATGACGACCATGCGAGTCCGGGCATGAAGAATAGCA
The DNA here is from genome assembly GCA_000222875.2 of Periglandula ipomoeae IasaF13. Classification (NCBI taxonomy): domain Eukaryota; kingdom Fungi; phylum Ascomycota; class Sordariomycetes; order Hypocreales; family Clavicipitaceae; genus Periglandula; species Periglandula ipomoeae. The sequence goes on from AFRD01000153.1 coordinate 27,331, forward strand.
AAGGATGGGATGGGAAGCTACGAGTGCCAAAATCCGCCCTTGTGTCAAATCCAGAGGCGCTTTCCGACCCCGAGTATTCCGATGATGATAACGTTCTTCCTGGTGAAGAAATACGGCCTGATGAAGGTTCGCGCACTAATCAGTTCACGTCATGTGTGTCCACGTCTGCTAATGCCTTTGGTCATCTAGACTTACTGGAAAGTGAAAGCTCCGACAGTGAAGAGATCATGTGTACGCATTCCCGCATCCGATCCATCACATCCCTCCGACTCGATCGTTTCAAGAACGTTACTCGAATATGCCTACGACAAAATAACATCCAGGAGATCGACGGCCTGGCTCCCTTAGCAGCCACTTTGAAAGACCTGGATCTCTACGACAACCTGATTTCACACATGCGCGGGATGGACGAACTCAAACATCTGACGAGCCTCGACTTGAGTTTCAACAAGATTAGGCATATCAAAAACATTAGCCATATGACTGAACTGAAAGACCTTTACCTGGTCGCAAACAAAATCAGCAAAATCGAGGGCTTGGATACCTTTGAACAGCTTACGTCACTGGAGCTTGGGTCTAACCGCATTCGAGCAATGAGGAACTTGGACAACCTTCGAAGCCTTGAAGAGCTTTGGGTTGCCAAAAATAAAATCACCGAATTGACTGGGTTGGGCGGCTTGCCTAATCTTCGTCTTCTCAGCATCCAGTCGAACAGAATCCGGGACCTTTCACCCCTTAAGGAGATCCCGGGACTAGAGGAGTTATACATTTCTCATAATGCCCTTGAATCGCTTGAGGGTATAGAGGGAAATGGAAACCTCAAAATTCTGGATATCTCCAACAACCAGGTCAGGAGTCTTCATGGTCTAGAGGGCTTGGCAAAATTGGAAGAAGTCTGGGCCAGCTACAATCAAATCGGTGACTTTTCTGAAGTGGAAAAGGTGCTCAAGGATAAGAAAGATTTGACAACAGTCTACTTCGAAGGCAACCCCCTCCAGCTTCGAGGCCCAGCCCTCTACAGGAACAAGGTTCGGTTGGCTTTGCCTCAAGTGAAGCAAATAGATGCTAGTAAGTTCTCGCCGAAGCGCCTTTGCCTCATAAAAAAGAATGATAATGATGACTGACCTATGCGTGATAGCTTTTGTCAGGGTATGAGTTTCTCTGTTTTGGGAAAGGGGACCTGGGAGGAAAAAGGGACACTCAGTATGGCGTTCTGGCGTTTGGCATCTTGTCTGGCTGTAGACTTGCATTTCATCTCAAAAATTTTGGAACGGTCCTCTTTACAAACATCGATCTCAGCACAAGGGACCATCACGCCAACTCAAGACATGGTGAACATAGCACCATTTGACATTGAAACTTTTTACTTTTTTTTATTCTGTCTATATCAGGACTCTATTTGTATCGTAATTTGAGACAACACTCTTCTGTTCGACTCCTTCCCCTCGATCGGAGCGCGTCAGGACAAAGGGGTCCTCGATTGCTTAGTCAAAGATTGACAGTTTGCTGGTTTGGAAGTACTGACGGAAATAATTAACCTTGATTGTACACTCAGCATCTTTTCTACGGCCAAGTCAACTTACGTTTGTGGGCTGGTTGAATCTCAAGTTCAAGTCCATCTTGGCGATTCGGTCCATATCCTGTTGGTCTAGGTTGAAATCGGTACTCTCGAGATTCTGGGCCATGACGCTAGGGCGGGACGTCTTGGGAATGACCGCCAAATCCTGCTGACTAGCCCATCTCAGCAGAATCTGAGCAGGAGTCTTGTTGTACTTGGTGGCCATGGAGGTGATGGCGTCGTGCTGCATCAGCGGTGTTACGTTCTTAGCTCGATCCATGTCAAGATCGATGAAACTGGTCGGGCCGAATGAAGAGTAGGCTGTGACGGCAATGCCTTCTTCCTTCGCCAAGCTGACCAGGTTGCGCTGTTGTAGGTAGGGGTGCAACTCGATTTGCAAGGTGGCAGGTCGAATTCTGGCGTACTTCAGCATATCATAGATGCCCTGAGCCTGGTAGTTGGAGATACCAATGCTTTTGGCCAGGCCAGCGTCGACAAGACTCTCCATAGCCTCCCAGGTCTGCTGGTTGGTGGTCTTGCTCCAACGGACCTCGGTCTTACCATCGTAGAACCAGCCGGGAGGATAACGCACGGAAGGGTCAACATATTCGAGGGCTACCGGGAAGTGGATGAGGAACAGATCGAAGTAGTCGATCTGCCAGTCCGCGAGCTGTCGGTGGCAGATGGGCTCAACTCTCTCCTTGTCATGGAACGTCTGCCAGAGCTTCGAGACGATGAAGAGGTCCTCTCGTTTGACAATGCCCTCCTTGATCGCCCTGGCTACACCCTCCCCGCACTCCTTCTCGTTACCATAGTCTGTTGGTTTACGCATGTCTCGTGGTCAGCCTGATTCGCGAAAACCCATATGTATGTCAGGTTGAACATACCGCAAGCTCCGTCGAACAGACGGTAGCCAGCTTTAATCGCGTTGTACACGGTATCAGCGCAAGTGGCATTATCGACTTTCCACAAGCCGAAGCCCACCTGGGGCATCTCATAGCCACTGTTTAGCTTGATTGAGGGAGCCATGATCTAGTACGAATAATAGAGATATGTCGTGATGCTTGAATTGTGCAAAGAAGATAATAAAAAGCAAGAACCAGACAAACACCCAAAGGACTCATGGGTAGCGGCCACGACTACTTATACCTCGACTTTATCCTCCTCCTACTCCCCCCCTTTCAGTCACCACTTTGCCGAGAAAAGGACGACGAGACGCCGCAGAGGCAGTCACAAGGCAATGCCATGACATCAATAAAAACGGTCCGTTTCCTGATTGGCGAGGTTAGCATATCTTTTTTTTTGCGTTTCGTTTCGCGTCCCGTGTCATGCTTTGTCCCGCCCGCTACTAATGGTTTTGGAGGGGCAGCTTTATCGGGCTTGTCCAAAGCTCGGATTGGCAAAACAGATCCATTTTACACTTTAGCCTGCCCGCGCTTTTCCCCATCCCAATAAGTTGGGGAGGTGTGGCGTTTGGAGGGGTCGGAGAGTTTGGGCAGCTCGGCTGATGTTCCTGGCTTTGGAAACTGATTGTGTACTTGCATTGCTCCCCTATGTGTGTGTTGTAGGTTCTATCTCGAGCCTGGTTACTTTGTTAAGTATGCGACCAGCTTTCATGTACTCTTCGAGATGAAATCTCGCCTTCAACTTCAATCTACGTACAGCAAATTTGGCACAAGATATTGCTCGTTTTTACTTTCCAGGGACCCTTCATCCCCGATTTCAGTCAGAGACCCGTATCGACAATCTGAATTCTCGGTCTGTCGCCGTGGCTTCGAATTTAGCCTGATTCCAAATCAACTGGGTCAACAGGCTAGCCCCACGCGATTAAACTGTCAGGGAGGATCCTTCTGGCTACCCGCCCGAATGAGAGCACGATAAATAGTTTACGAACTATTATTTTTTGAGCGCATTGGGGATGACATACTCAGCAGATCCATTTGGAAAGATGTGATACATTTGCGTGACATACTTGGCCTAGCTCGCATAATTTTTCATGACATCACTTTTCCCAGTTTGCTTCGCATTTAGTCCTGAATATTATATTACTAGCACTTTATTTAATGCTTTTATGCTCAAAAACTTTCGTTTTGGTATCTTTCTTTTCCGAGTCTCATGAGAGGCTAAACAAGTTCAACAATAGCATTCCCTAGCGCATGAGATGCGGAATCGATCATCGAAATAGAATAAAGACCTTCGTCAAAATCACCAAACAACCTTTCCGTATCCCGTGATTACAGCCCCGGATGCCGTTCCATAAAAAATCGTTCACTCCAATCCTCCTATTGCGCCTTCTTCGTGAGATGTCATGACTGGTTGTCCGCATTGGTGTACTGACATTGACACGTTCCAGCTCCTGCGCCCACATCAGCAATCGCATTGTTCGAGGCATCTTTGCACATTGGCTGCCCGACAGTAGAGTCCAACGACTGAACAATCTGCACATCCCCTGGCCAAGCGGAATACTTGGCATGGTGTTTGGGGCGGTTGAAGAGAGTGTTGCCACGCTTTCGCGTGTACAGACTGGCCTGGAACAAGGTGTCGACATAGGTGCATTTCGCAGCACGGTTGGCAGGCGAGCCAGCATCGGACGGTGTTACTGTCTTATTCATGGAGAATGAAAACTCTAATCTTTCCGTCGCCTTATTGAAGTCGCGAATTTTCATGCTGACATTCTTGAAGTCTGGTGCGAAAGGGTTCTCGTTCGACGTGATGGTATAAGTGTAGTAGTTGAGTTGCGTAATATCCCAGTAGAAGGTGGTCGAGTCGCCTGGCCGCATGGGATCGCATCTCCAAGTGGTGTTCTTGGAGGTGCATCCTGCCTCGGTCTTCTGCAGCGATGTCTTGAAGGAAAATGCTCCCGCAGGGAACGGCATGGCAGAAGAGTTGTCGCCATCATCTGCTTGACTGCCTTGTGTAGAGACTCTGGCGACTGATTAGCAAAACAGCGCTCATAGAGTATCGTATATCGCTGAAGATCAGCTGGACTTACTTGTTCCTCAAGCCTAAAGGCAAGGCTATAGCTAATGTCACAATTATTACCAGTGTGACAATTGCCGACAATCACCAGGAATCGTCGAGAGCGCTTGCGATGAACGAACCACTGCTTCTCGTCTGATTCACCAACTTCCGGGGTGGGAGCGCCATCGTCCCTATCTGGCTCTCCTGTTGAATCCGCCTTGTACGGAGGAGACATGTGCCCCGTGCTGGTAATGGTGCTTGCTGGTGAAGATGGTCCATAGGAACCTCGATTGTTGAAGCTCACTGGCGGCGGCATGCTGCGTCGAGGATTCTTCTTGGGCACTCGAAGGAGTATCTTGGGAATTGCTCCAGGATTGTATACTTTGTCGTTATATTCTGTGATGACATGTCTGTGCATTGGCGACGGTAACGCAGGTTGAGAAGTCATTGGTGAACCTGGAGAGGACTCGTGAGTACCCGCGCCGACAGAACTGACAGGACTGCTGCCCTCCATATTGTGAAGACTGTTCATCGTCTATACTAGGATAGGAGGCAGCAACGACAGGCAGAAGCTAGAACTTCTATGCCGCAACCAGGATCGCTGGATGCAAGAACCTCTCAACACGAAACGCTGCGCAGCTCTCGTGGTACCTGCAACACAATACGCAGCCTGTGACAGTTCTTGAATGAAGAAAGACAAGAGAAGAAATCAGAAAAGCCAGAAGCCCTACTGATGAGGGATGACCATGGTAGACTCTGCTGCCAGCTCGTTAAGCTATCGGCAAGGCAAGCCTTCTCTATGCCCCCTCTCCCGCCACACCCAGGTTCCTCTTGTCCGCGACATCATGTTCAGGTACCGATAAAAAAGAAGCATCTGTAAGACACGAGATATTGTAGTGAGACGTCAAGGATGCGCATAAAAAGGAAGCAAAGCGAGGGACAAAAGCAAGCGGGACACCAGGCAAAGTGGTGTGCAATGGTGAAACTAGGCAAGACATGACAGTGAAGTGTCTCCCCTCCTTTTGCGACTTGCAGCCCACTCAAGCGGGCCAGGCCTACGTATCGCAAATTTGTTGGTGGCCATGGAAAGACAACGAAGCGGGACAAAGAGAAGGAATTGGTTGTTGGCGGAGGGGCAAGTGCGTCGTTGTCTTGGAAAAGCCATATAAATTGAGTTGCAGCCGTGAATCATCCGGTCACCATGTCGAATCAAGAACATATGCCCTGGGGAGAAGGGCATGTAGCTTCGCACAAAATGTCGTAAGTAATGAGCTTCTGAGCTTATTCGAATCCCAACTGTTAAGAAAAGGAAAAGAGAAATAGGCGAAAAGGGAAAAGAAGCCACCCCCGACCTCCTACTGCGTGCGTTGCGGGATGATGTTGCACACGTTGCGTGGTGGCTTGCATTAGCCTCGATTGCTAGATCCGCCGGCCACTTGTGTCTGATAATGACCGTGGGTTCTTCCCCAAAATTAGCTCTGCCCAAAAAAGATTCTTGAAATACAAGCCATAACAGTCGCCCGGCTGCTCTCATGCTTGGCGGGTGCAAAAAATTGTGAACGAGGATATCGGCAATACTGCTGCTTCCAGATCAAGCAGAAGGGAATCAAATCAGGAGAAGTTTCTCTTGAAACGAAGTTCAGGAAGCCAGAAGAAAAACAGTCTAGCAATTCGACCCTTGAAAAATTCACTTTCACGCTCTTTCTCTGCGACATCCCTAGCATTAAAATAGTGTTGGGGTCACAAAATGCCCGGATCCTTCAGCTGGTTCTGGGCGACTTCTTTGACGCAAGAATCTACTAGCTCAAGAGAAACCTTGGCCGTCTACAACATTGTGCACTCCGCAGTGCAGCAGCGGATATTTCAGAAGCGAAAGTAAAAGATGGACCTCCCACCCCAGCATGTCTCTCCGCCATACTTCTTTACCGAGGCGGCCATCGACCAGCCTTCAAGGGATAAATTAGACCTAGTCCAGCATATGACATTGTTCTCCCCCCCGATGTACAAGCCCCATGCGCAAAGCACGCATGTTTGACCAACTTCTAGCATTGAACTCTTGCGAGCTTCAACGACTCTTTCGGGGTGGTGCCGCTACAGCTCGTTCGGAGGTTGTCTCAAAAGCAATCCCTCACTAGAATGGTACGTGTATCCATGTTCAGGTATATCACTGTTTTTAAAAGCAAATTTCGGACCATGTGGCGTCAATCTCCCCATTAGTCGGTGTTGAAGTTGGCACCGGAAAAACAATGACTTCTCATCTAAGTAAATCGCCTCAACGCCGCACTTGCTAAAAGATACCCACAAAGACTCTCATGTAGCAAGACGCAGATGTGATGATACTTGTGATGCTATGATTTAAGTCTCATGCACAATTTGGCGTTAGTTTAGATGACAGAGCTTGCGACATACATGGAACGTTATATACAAAGCAAGTATCCCTCGTAACCGCTTCTATACTCTTCATGAAATGTATGCAAATATTTTGTACAGTGCATTTCCTTATGCTGCTGTGGACTGCAGATGTTCCTCGCTGTCCTGGGATTCCTTGGACTCCTCTTTCTCTAAAGAAGCCTTATCCTCCACTTCAAGAGCTTCTTCAGCATAGGCTGGTGCTGCTAGACTCTCTCCCTTATCAGTCCAAACAGAGGCAAGCTCTAGCTCAACCTCGTCGCGGCGCTTCTTCAGCTCGTCGACTTCTGCAAGGCGTTCACGCAGCTCCTGCACTTCCTTCTCCACTTGCATTTTCTCCCGCTCAGTGCCAATTTGCTCGAGCTCCCATGCATCACCATGTTCTCCCATTCCCAGAATCAGGTTGAACGTGTGGTATTTCTTGAGAGAGGCTCGAGTCGATATCGTGATTAAAGCTAAATTCAAACACGTAAGCAAGGCACACATTGAACATTCGTAGACGACATAACTTACTGATGCCCTTTTCCTTGCATTTCTCATATAGAAGGCCTTCGACATCACTTGATACCGCGCTAGTTCCCTCATCGATGATGGCGTACTGGGGTTCGTGATATAGCACTCGTGCAAACTGCATCCTCTGCTTTTCGCCGCCACTGAGCACGTCCTTCCATTCTTTCCGGGTATCCCAGCCCCCTTCGCGCTCGGACAGATAGCCCAGTTTCGCTTCTTCAAGAACTCTCTGGAGGTCCTCCTCTGATTTGCGCTTTTCTATCATGTCGACGTGTCCATCGGGATAAATGACCTGATTGCGCAGCGTGCCAGGGCTCAAATACGGCCGCTGAGGCAAAAACATGATGCCATCCTGCCCGATATTTTTAGGACGGCTGACGAGGCCACGGTATACCGGCCACAGTCCTGCAAGAATGCGTGCAATGGCACTCTTTCCAACACCGTTTGGCCCCGATATCTATGCCATGACTTGTCAGTTTGCGTCTCTTGCCATGGGTCGAGACTGGGAGCCGATGTTTGGACTTACCAAAAGATGATCTCCATTGCGTACGATCAATGACAATGAGTCCAGCAGCTCATCTCCTCCCTGTGGCCACAAGCCCGGGGCAACTATGGGAACATGCTCAAATCGAACGCCTTCAAAGCCTTTTTGGATTGTTCCTTGGACATCCGAAAGGGAGTAAAGTTCATTTTGACCGCTTCGAAGGTAGTAAGCGTCGGCATGGACACGATGAAGGGTAGAAATCAATGTGTACACTCGGCTAGTATACCCCGCAAGTTCAGACAAGTCCTTGATGGAGTACATCATTCTACCACCGGCATCAGCCAGTGATAACATGAGTCTCTTATTTGTGATGAAGTCCTTCATTCGGTTGCGCTCACGCCCGCCCTTCTCAGCGTGTTCTACCATCTCAGCTGCACCACCGATTCCACCCCAAGCAGGCAGGAAAATTGGCAATGAAGCAAGCAGATATCCATATGCACTCCAGCTGTACTTGAGAATGAAATCCTCCAAAATGTTGTATCGAATCTTCAGCATGTAGATGCCTTCCATCCATGTCTTCAAGGACTTGTACTCCTTGTTGAGGAAGGTCTTCTCGATATCAGCGCCGCCATAGAAGGCAACCTCTTCAGCATTGGCGATCAACCTGGCATGCAAACTTCGGAAATCGCCCTCTTTGCGACCTTCGACCGCTTTAAGCTTTCCGAATGGTGGTGAAAGTCTGCGAAGAATGCTCGCCGTCAAGAAATAATTGCTCATCAAGCCGGACAAAGCCAATGGACCCAGCGAACGGTAGAGCTGGAAGCTGAAAACACACAAATCGACAAAAGGCTTGCCTAACGAGGAGTAAAGATTCGCCGCTGCAGCACAGAACAGGGTTAGATCTTGCGTGATGAATTGATCGGCTCCATGGCCAACACCGCCGTCTAGATTGTGCAATTTATAGTAGTTCAGCTTTTCGTTCAGGTATAGATCGTGGATATATCTTGTCAGTCGGGTGCGGAACGCGATGGAGACTTTCGACTCCAAGAACCTGATCATGGCGTTGGTGTAGGACGCAAAGCCGCCGAGACCACACCACTAACACAAATGCAGTGATTAGCTGGAATGAAAGGCTAGTTAGATCCAAACGTGCGTCACTAACCTTGGCAATGCCCCAAAGGAAGGCTTTTCCATTTCCAGCTACCAAGTCGCGAACCAGTTCACCATCCAGTCTCGCAACGACCAAAGATAGATACGTTCGGAGCATCAGAAATATTCCGTGACTCAGGAGCAGGCCGGCCTCTTTACTTGACCAACGAGGGATCATGATGCTCAAGAGGCTCAGAAATTGGTGTAGGAAGGCGAGGTTCAAGCCAGGCTTGGTTTGGGCTGACGGAACAGTGCCATCACCCAAGCCGGAGACCCGAGGAGGATTGAGGAAGAGACGACGGTGTGCCTCAAAAGTCAAGGCTTTGGTCGTGTTAATCGTAACTTTGGAGGTACTGTCCTTGTAAGGAACATAAATGGTCCGCGATCCATCCTTGTTGTGCAGCCAAGAATTGGTTCTGACCAGCTTGCGTCCTTGCTCCCGCTCCTGTTTTTGTCGTTTCCATCGTCGTCTCGCGCCTTCGCCACCAAAAACAATGGTCAACGTAAGAGCCAGCGTAGCAAGAATTCGAGTCGTCCGTGACGTGCCGTGCAATCTTGATTTGATGGCTAAGCTCCATTTGTCGATGAAGGCAGCCAGCGCATCCTCGGCAGCCGTTCTCCTCAAACTGGACTGTGCAGCCATGATGGCAGTCGCAACAGCTTCCAGCGAACGTTGCGCGCCCAGGTCAGCGTATAAGATTTCTGCCCATCAAAGCCTTGGTGCTTACCAACCGTCGCGAGGTTATGGATGATGGTGCTGAAGCGATAACGTCTGGCACATGAGAAGCCAAAACGTTGACATATGGAAAGCCTGCGGTGGCATGGGCCAACCAGACGGGTCTGACGATAGAAACGCATGTGAAGACAGCAATGGTGTACCCGAGGCAGTGTCAGGACGTCAGCAAGTCCGGAATGGGGCCATCTGACTGGCTACGGTACGCTGTTAGGCCAATTTCAGTGGAGAATGTACTGAGCCGTGGTCGGCAGAGGTCTGGGGGTGCCGAATCTGGGGGAGGTTAACCAAGTTGGAGTCACATGATGGCCATCACCCAAGTTACCCCAATCCGGTAGGAGCAGCTTCTCCGTTCCTATCAGAGCTCAGTTTATTACCCCAACATGCGATTCCGCTTATAATTATACACTTTCAATTGGCATATTTGTTAACGCATATAGTCTTGGTGGCCGATTTATGTCACAATATATGTACAGGGCAATGTATTTAGAATTGATGACATACTTTGCTTTCCTTTTGCGAATGCTCGGTATATTGTATGCGGAAGTCCGTCGTTTTGTACTTTCACATCGCGCTTCAAAAACATTTTGGGCAGGACCTCATTAGGATAGCACATCACCGCTTCTACATACAAATTTAACTCCTAACGTTAATCACAATTTATGCACGCATTATCAACCTCACGGAAGAGTTATCTAGGGTAGCTGCTCTTAGACCCCACCCGGAGATTGGACGACTGGGACCAGTCAGAGCGGCCTGTGGCTATTACTGTATGTACAACAAGAACAATAAGCCTCCCCCGGATAATTCGACCGTGCGATTGTCTTCAGGTAGATAAGGCTCGGATGAGCGTTTGACACTGCGGCCGCTAGTGCCATAACAGGGCCTATACCGCGTTAACCGTATCGAGGGAAGTTGGACTATTGGCTGATTTGCCAATGAGTTCTGTCCTGTAGGAAGCAATGGCCATTGAGGCCAGCATCCTGTCTGCTAATGCAAGAACTAGGTTTCCGCTCCGTACAGGCGGGAAGGCCTGACCGACAGCTGGCCAGGCACGCAACAATGCATTCGCATGGACCCGGAGCACATTGGCTGGACTGGCTGAAGGTGAATGTTGGGGATGTGGGCATTGGGCGCCTACAGACCCAATTAAAAGGCAGGAAGCATGACTGGACATCTGAGTGGATGGCAGCTGGCACAGGCTCGGGCTCGTATCCTCCCTCAGCCCAAAGACAACAAGATCCATTATTCGAGGCCCCGTCCTTCGTCAGTAGTGAGTCCTGTGCGCGATCTATCCATTTTATTGCTAGGTAGCGTGTGGCAACTGCGGCATTTAGAGGCACCTTTAGAGGCACCAATCGAAGAGGGGCAAGACGGGTCGGATTCTTGAAGCAGTCGTTAGCAGCCAGCGGTAAGGTCAATTCGGCGTGAGAGGCCAGAACAGAACGAATGCAAGACAAAACCTTCAATCAATGCAATATGCCGCTGGCCAACCACGCCCTTTCCTAGGTGTGACTTCCAGACCTCCTGGCTCCATGGGATGATCTCAGGTTGCACAATACTCGGTCGATGACTGTCACACGCGCACACACAAACTCAAGGTGACAGGCAAGCCTACTGGTTGCTCATGGTCCTGGCACCTGACAGCTTGGCCAGGCATTATTTCGATGCTGCCGGCCAAGACCTGTTGAATTTCCGTCGCAGCACCCGCACGCTAATTTCAGTGGGCGCCCGATGTCGAATTTCAGCAATCCCGCGCCGTGCGCGTGCATGGCAGATGCTAGCACTTGGCGCTTGGTTGTGATGAATATTATCAGAGGCTCTCTAACCGCACCCGCAAGTACCGAAGCTTGTAATTGTTTTGATTTTTAGACACTGGAGAAGCCAACGTCGTGAGGAAGTCTGCTGATCAAGGGTCAGGGCATGATGTTATTATGGGCAGGCGATTCTGGGAGAGTCAGGGCCCTGGAGCGCTGGTGCTTTGCCAGATGGCCAGACTCGACGGAAGTCGGTGTTATCGATATATCATACCAATCACGCCCTGCGACTTCACCAACTGCTTTCTGCACCTAGCAAGCGTGCCGCACCGCGAATCTGATCGAAGAGCTTGCAATCGCCGACCAGGCACTCGGTCGGGCCTAGAACTACATACGGCAGCAAGTTATTGTGTAGGGGGTAGATATTCCTGGCTTTGTACATGGCCCATCTCTTATTAGATGAGACCTTGGCGGCTGCCCATCAAGTAGAGATTAAGTCCTGGCGGCAGGTCCCGCAAGCTTACGGGAGTAACTCAAAACAGTGCGCATTTGGGAAGACTAGACTGTAGGTCTATGCTGCATTGACGAATTGTGAATACGTGCTAATTCATCCGGTTTCGCACTGCTACAGATCCTACCCTACCAGCAATCCCCATCCCGGTTGGTTAATCTCACGGTGAACTCCACTCACACCTCAGCACCCCTCTCCCCCCCAGCCGTCCCTGCACGCTATGTTCTTCGGTGGTGGTGGTTTTCTCTCGCCCACTTTGGCGTGGTGCTTGGGGCCAGGCAAGCAGGCTCTCGCCCAGCCCAGAGTTCAAAGGTAATCATTTCGCTTGCGCCGCCCAGCTCCTCAGCTCGATACATCGTCCCCCCCGACTATTTTGTTTGTTCACACGCAGCGCTTCTTCCTTGGATTATCGCGATTCGCACAAGCCCAGGTCGCGAAACGACTTGGCTCGAATTTTTGGACCGTTTGCGGCGCTTTGGCTCATTGTATTGGCCTCGCCCTAGCCTTACCGCCTACCCAACCTCCACACAGTCAGCTGTGACTTCACGGCCCGGGCGACTCCCTAAATCTCGCACTTCGACGATCATCAACAACTTGGATTATTGCGAAACTCGAGTCATCGCCTCATCATCGTGCATTGCCCGTACCCAAGGTCGAACAGCCTCTGTCAGCGGCGGCATATATCCTGCCTGGTTGTAGAATCGTTTGTGGAGAGGAGAGCATCGGGTGAGGTTAGTGGATTGCTCTCGGCGCGTCTTTCCGCGCATCTTCGGATTCGTCTTCATTCTGCCCGCTTATTTTGGACCGAAGGCGCTCGCTGTCTTCGCCGGAGATCGAACGTGGTGTCGTTGCTTCTTGTAAAGCATTGTTCAACTTTCTTGGCAGGGCACACGTTCCCACTCTGCCTCCAATCGTGCAACCGCCTTGGGGACGCTCCATAGCTGACTTGTCACTCCCTCGCACAGTGAAGTAAAGCTGACGCTACTTGCCTTGTAAGGCTGCAGCACCGCCCCGGACAATTTTTCAAGATACAAAAACTGGATATCTACTCTCTTGTTGTTCAATCCGAGCGAGGGTTAGGACAGCTCGGCGATGGGCAATGACGGTACCCAGTTGTCACCCGACGAGGTGGGAACTTTGAAAAATGGCAGAGGTCTCCTAAAAGTCCCCTCGAGATCCTCGTCGCAACAAAGAAACCAGGCCTCGACAGCATCTACCGGTCTCAGTGGAGCCACCGTTACCGACCCAAGAAGCAGCATTGATGGACGGTCAAAGGAGTCGCGAGGCAGTAATCCTGGTAGGCAACGAAATGGTAGTGCCTCGACACACCGAAGTGGTGGCGGCAGCGAACGGGGCCAACATACTGTCGGCAACTCTCAGCCCAGTTCACCGTCTACGAGTGAGCAGAAGCGAAAACGAAAGAAGAATGGCGGTCTTCTGTCATTGTTTGGCTGCTGTGGTGTCCCCGATACTGCCAACGCTCTGGAAGAAGGTGAAAGCGAGAATGTTCATAAAGTCGAAAAGCTGCCACAACGGCCTGCGACAGCGAAATCTCGCCCGCAACCTGCGGTGGAGCAGCAGTATGGGAAACCACTGAATGAAAAGGAAATTGGCCAAAGCAGTACCTCGCCGGAGCACCACGAGAATCAGGCATCAAGCAGCACGCAGGAGGCAACAGCAGCGAATAGTGACACACCAAACACAGAGTCCAAGCAGCAGCAGCCAGTGGCACCGGCGGTTACCATCGACTCTCCAGTACATGGGAGCGGAAGCGAGCTCGAGACAAGAGAGCAAACAGAGACCGGCGAAACTGCCGATGTAGATATGCCAGATGCTAGACAAGAAGAGGTGCACGAGAGTCCAATTACACAAGCAACAGAGGATGCCCAGACCCGGACTATACCGCCTCCGCCTCCACCCTCGGGATCAGCATCTGCAGTGGTTTCGCCTTTGCCTCTGACGGAGAGTGGCCCTTCAGCCTCGGAACCTAAATCTTGGCTGCTGCCTGCTATTGCTCCTGAACACAAGGGCCGCAAATGCCTCGTCTTGGATCTGGACGAAACGCTGGTACACAGTTCTTTCAAAGTCAGTCACGTTCTTAATCTTTGTTGCCCGATCACTTGCTGATACCTCTTTAGATCCTTCACCAGGCAGATTTCACGATTCCGGTCGAGATTGAGGGCAACTATCACAACGTCTATGTCATTAAACGCCCCGGTGTAGATGAGTTCATGAAACGAGTGGGTGAGCTCTATGAAGTGGTGGTCTTCACTGCTTCTGTTTCTAAGGTAAGCATTGATTGATTTGATGGGTTCCCAATTGAGGTGCGAGTTGCTAATACCGCTGTTAGTACGGCGACCCCCTCCTCGACCAGCTGGACATCCACAAAGTCGTTCATCATCGTTTATTCCGGGAAAGCTGCTACAATCATCAAGGCAACTACGTCAAAGATCTCTCGCAAATTGGACGAGAGCTCAAGGACACTATCATCATTGACAACTCACCGACCTCATACATCTTCCATCCTCAACATGCTGTTCCCATCAGCAGTTGGTTTTCAGATGCTCACGACAACGAACTTTTAGACCTTATTCCTGTCCTCGAGGACTTGGCTGGCCCTAACGTGGCTGATGTTAGCTTGGTCCTCGACGTCACTCTTTGAGATACCAACAATATTTCCTTTACCGTTTGATTACTCTTCACTTCACACTTTTGTTATACATGTCGTCATCGAGAAAGCACACCGCGATTTGCACTATTCGAATCATAGCGGAAGGCGTTTTGGTTTCAGATCCTTCGATCCCGGATGTAGATGTACTACTGTCTAATCATACATAATCGGTCATAGCGGAAAAGGGAACGACGGCCCTCCAAGTCGGCTAGATTTTCATTTTTTTGATCGCGATGGGCAAGTGTTTCTGTCTACTGTTGGGCAAAGATCACATCAACCACGACACCTGCCGTCACATCTTGGAGACTCGAAAGCGAAAATTAAATTAAAAAAAGATGGAATGGAATTAAGAACATGGGGAGACGCGATGGTTTGTTATGTGAAGGAACTACCGGAGTCATCATTTCTCGCGGGCCAGCGGCTTCGCGACTGGATTTTTTTTTGTGCGTACGCTTGCATTGGAAGCGGAGGACGGCGGAATTGTCAAAAGCAGTGATCCAAGCCATCTACTCGAATCATTGGCCTGGCAATGTTGCTTAACGCCTTTAATTGCGACTGGTTGCGACGGTCTTCGTCTTGAGATTGTTTGCACACCTGATCAATCTGCCACACTATCTGTACCAACGTTCCTCCTCCTTAATTCCCCCGCTTACCGTCTTGTTATACAGTCTTCATTTCCCTTCAGCTGTGCGTTCTTATTCACTGTTTGAATTATCCATATACAAGCGGGCTTGCTACTGGGTTCGAGAGGGAAACTGCTTCTTTTTGATGGTGTTGATGAGCGGGCCGCAGGTCTGACCAGCAGGATGTCACAGGCTCTGACGCCTTATACATATATATCTAGTCTTTTGACATGCACAATTCGAATGACAAGAATTTCTCAACACACATGCATTATGTATACTTCTCTTCATGTTCTCAAAACCGAAAATGAATACGTAATTTGTTTGTGACCCAAACTTCCCCAGCCCACTGAGCCATCACCTGTCCCGTGGTTGCAAGTTATTCCCAAAGAGGCATGTGGGTTTGGGTAAGGGCGTTGTGAAGGGGTGGCGGAAAATGATTTGGCCGACATGGGGGTGACAGTCCCCTTGTTGCGAAGGTGGCCTCAACGTGTGTGCGTCCAGTCGTGGAGCCATGCCTTCGCCCAAGGAGCTTGCTGCCACCCACCCAACCTATCCTTCATAGCACCTCAAACCCCATCTGTCAATTCAAGATTTAGAAATCCTGCCGCGATTTCTGATCAGTCCTTCCCGGTAGTCCCCGATATCTCTTCACAACAATGGTATATGTTCTTCCAATCCATTCCCTTGCGTGCCACGCCAATGCGACACGATCTCGAAGATCCTCTGGATGGACACACGATCATGTTCCTGTCGCAATCCATCGAAGCGAACAGGGATATCTTCTGGCATAAGATCAGTCCCAATATACCTGTACTCTAGCTAACTCAATCGCGTCGCCCAGTCTTCTCCTCGTGCCTCTTCACCAGCCAATGCTCCTGGAGCCGCCTCCGGCGCCAGCATCGGCGGCCCATCATCCCCTACTCCCCCCGGAGGACCTCGAACTGCCATCAGACGCCGCGCCGCCGCCGACCAGAAGGAGAAGATCGCCGATGCCCGACCTACGAGCACGAGGTCAGCAGGGGCTGGTGGTTCAAGCAGCACCATGCTGAGTACGTTGATTCTATTTGCGCGTTGAGAGCTTGCTATGCAGCTGAATTGTGAAGCTTGTGGCTCCTGAAAGATGACTTGCAAAGCGGCGGAGCAACTGCTGACCCACTGATAATGTAGGACTGTATACCGATGAATCTCCTGGTCTGAAAGTTGACCCTGTCATTGTCCTCGTCTTGTCTCTTGTGTTTATTTTCAGCGTTGTCGCCCTTCATGGTATGTGACCAACTTCGTCTTTCCTCTTTTTATATTTGTCATCCAATCGTTCTCTCTCGCTGACATTCTTGACAGTCATTGCCAAGATTACTCGACGATTCTCAAGCTAAGCGAAGTACAACGTGGGACATGGCGATTATATCAATGACAGAGACAAGTGGCGGGTTGAGAAGCTGATGTAGGACCATCATGGTGGCGACTGTGTTGGCAGACGTGGTCGATGATCGAGCTGCGAGGACCCCGCCGCCAAAAAGTATAGTAGGATTTATTTAGACACGGCTGTTGCTCATGAGGAGAGCATCTATATCATGGCACCTTGTATCATATAAACCATCTTCTTTGTCAATTGCGCATCAAAGTGTTCTGAACGCCTCGCGGCTGTGCTGCAGTTTGCCTTACTCTGATGTTCGCGTCAAGACCGGGCACGAAATGGTTGATCGTAAAGCTTTCAATTGATTAAATGATGAGATTGATGCAACATGCCACACAATGTGTTGCGAATCGGGTACCATAATTTAGCCTGGACAGTAATTGCGCGGATTGTTCGTGTAATGGAATAAGGAGCCTTCCCAATCTTTGCTTGCCATTCAGCTGTAGATGTATTTATTTGTAGTGGGGGCATTGCGAGGCACTGCTGTGCGTAAATGTTACTGGATTTGGCGAATATCCCGCAGTATCGGAGACCCTGGGGCTGAGCGTGCAAGCTATAAACACGTATTCATTGGCTTTGCATGAAGCGGCCGCTTGTTTCTTGTTTTATCCACACACAGCTCGTCTTGGCCCTAGACTTGTCCACGCTGGGCGGCAAGTGGGATGGACAAGATGCAAGCGCCGTTAACATTTTAGACCCAAGCCTGGTGCCTGATACATCATCGTGCGTCACCCATCCAGATGCAGACAAGCTCGTTTCTTTACCAAAGGCGCGCTATACGTTATAAACTTGCGACTGGCCCTCGTGCATCCCTCTGCCGCCTTATACAAACCGGTTTCGAAATTATACTGACCACTGCCTTGCTGTGGCTTAACGCTTGCGCCTTGCTGTGGCTTAACGCTTGCGCCTTGCTGATAATTGAACACTATCTTGCAACAAGCCGGACCGTTTGAACAGCCCCAACTACGCCTTCAGCTTTAGCTAGCGTTGCGCCTTTTTTTCGAGTTCAACCTCTGCCTTCACGGGGACCGATGCCTCAGTTCGAGCCCTGGAGCCTCTGCGTAACCTGCTAAATCCTGCGAGAGCCTTTCATTCAGCGGCACATGCAGTCTTGATCAAAGCTACTTACAGCTTGTTATACAGTTTCACAGGGCGGATAGCCAACCTGCAGGAATTGAACCGAAACAAGGCTCTCTGGTCGCCATGGATATCACTCAGGAGAAGCAGCGGTTGAGCAGACAGCAGCAAAGCCAAGAAGACGAAAGGCAGCCTATAGCGGGAATGGTGAGCACCAACGACGATGGAGAGGAAGCCTTGGTGACGGACGGCTTTCTGGTACCGAGTCTCGATACCCCTGCAGAAGAAGCACAACCTCCAGCATACGGGGATCAGCATGACCACGTCCAATTCTCCCAGCCTGGATTCGATGCTGGTGCAGAAGTCACAGGTAATGCCTTTGCCCGCATTCAACTTCACACGAGATTTCTTGACTATTTGAGACCATCAACTTCCAGCTTAGGAAGCTTTTACCTCAAATGGAACTTACAACTGGCATACCGATGTTGACTGACAAACTTATTTTAGACGATGGACGTATCAATATCAATCTTCACACCAAAAATCGAAGGCTGGCCGACCTCCTGGCGCCGACAATAGATAGTCAGATTGCGCCATCACCTGCTCTGCCACCAGTGTATATCCCTCCCGGACTCGGCGCTGAGCCTGGCCAACCGCCTCCGCCAGCTTTAAATGTCGTCATTCAGATTGTCGGCTCTCGCGGTGATGTGCAGCCCTTTGTGGCGTTGGGAAAGGTCTTGAAAGACACATATGGACACATAATTCGAATTGCAACTCACGCCACATTCAGATCCTTCGTAGAAGAGAATAGTCTTGAGTTCTTCAACATTGGCGGCGACCCAGCTGAACTCATGGCTTTCATGGTAAAAAATCCTGGATTAATGCCTGGAATCGATGCCTTGAAGAGCGGAGAGGTAACCAAACGACGCCGAGGAGTTGAAGAAATGTTGCTGGGGTGTTGGCGCTCTTGCATCGAGGCTAGAGATGGAATGGGTCCGCCGCCGGAACCGCATCGAGTCGATGAACCATTGGACTTATCAGCAGGGATGCCGGGGGATGAGCATGCTCAACCGTTTGTTGCAGATGCCATAATTGCGAACCCGCCGAGTTTCGCTCACATTCATGTCGCTGAAAAGCTGGGTATTCCAGTCCACATCATGTTCACGTGAGTTTACAGTCGACGAGAACGAACTCATCGCATGCTGAAGTACTGACATGATGCAGAATGCCCTGGTCACCAACGCGAGCTTTCCCTCATCCATTGGCGAATATTCAGTCCTCAAACGCTGACGATGTCATGACGAATTATATGACCTACACGCTTGTAGAGATGATGACGTGGCAAGGTCTAGGTGATATCATAAATCGATTCCGAAAAAAGGCCCTAGATCTACCAAGTCTATCATTTATATGGGCTCCTGGGCTGTTGAATCGTCTGAGGATACCTTACACATATTGCTGGTAGACAACTGGCGCACCACACCTGTCAATTCTCCCCTGTGCCCACTGACTGATTTTATAGGTCTCCTGCATTGATACCAAAGCCGAATGACTGGGGTAAACATATCGATATTTCGGGGTTCTACTTTTTGAACCTTGCTTCATCTTACACTCCGGATCCAGAATTGGCTGCCTTCCTGGAAGCCGGCCCACCTCCTGTTTATATAGGATTTGGATCTATCGTTGTTGATGACCCGAACGCTATGACACGCATGATTTTCGACGCTATTCATCTAGCTGGCATTCGGGCACTCATGTCCAAGGGTTGGGGCGGGCTTGGTGCCGACGATGTTGGAATCCCCGAAGGCGTCTTCATGCTGGGCAATGTGCCACATGATTGGCTGTTCGAACGTGTTTCGGCCGTCGTGCACCATGGAGGCGCTGGAACAACAGCCGCGGGCATAAAAGCTGGAAAGCCTACTCTCATTGTGCCGTTTTTTGGTGATCAGCCATTCTGGGGCGCTATGATTGCAAGGGCCCATGCTGGCCCGGACCCAATCCGATATAAGCTTACTGCGGAAAAATTGGCTGAGGCGATCAAGTTCTGTCTGACACCAGATACACAAGAAAAAGCCAAGGATCTAGGAAACAAAATTCGTGAGGAAGCTGGAACTGAAGTTGGCGCAAAGAGCTTCCACAAGCACATGAATATCGAGTCAATGAGATGCTCGGTAGCACCAAGTCGAGTGGCTGCTTGGCGTGTCAGAAGAACCAAAGTCCGTCTATGTCCTTTGGCAATGTCAGTTCTCGTGGCGGCGGGCCTTCTGGAATACAGGGATGTAAAGCTGTAAGTCACACTCGCTTCATGTTACTCTCCCCCAAAAACAGCAACTGATGCCATAGGGACGAAGTTGTCGACATGTTGAGCACAACACAGAAGACCAACCTCCTGATCCCGTATCGGCAGGAGCTGCGTCCCTTATTGGCGATCTCAGTGGAATAGGGATGGCCATCGCTGACGTTCCACGGGAGTTGTTCAAATCTCGCCGACAAAAAGACCTTCAAGGCTCGGAAACATCCACTGGTGTCAAGTTATCAAGCAAGCAAACTGCTACGACCGCGGATGCACTCTCAGGCTGATTCGATGAACACGGACGCATCGAGCGTCGCCATCCGGGGAAGGGACAGTTCGAGAGCTACGGCGGGTGAATCTAGCCAGTCACTTCCTGATCTACCAAGCGCATTGAACTCCTCGCAGCAATCTTTGCCCGAATCAAGTTCCGCCACTACGCCCGTTCACGACGCAGAGACGATAAGCTCCAGTGCTCAGTCGACGACGCCGTCAAAATCCCGAGTCTCTGGCGACAAATTGCAGTCGCTTGATTCCCGACGAGATTCATCACCGCGCGGTGTCAGTCTTGATGCCACAGTTGCTGCTGGACAAAGTGTTCGGCGCGTGGTATCAACAGGTGTAAAGTCTCCGATGAATTTCTGCTTGGGGTTGGCAAAGGGATTCAGAAATACCCCGAGACTCTACAACGACGACACTGTTCGACCAATCGAGAAAGTAACCGACCTGCCTAGTGGCATCAAAATTGCAGGTAAAGAGCTCGGACTCGGCTTCTTCGACGGCATTGCTGGCATGGTCACGCAGCCCATCAGAGGGGCAGAAAAGGAAGGTGCAGGCGGCTTTGTGAAGGGCATTGGAAGGGGTATAGGAGGACTCATCGTCAAACCAGCAGCTGGTATGTACCCCAACTCCTCCTCGCTACTTGCGTTAATGATTGCTCAGGTATATGGGGGGTCCCTGCATACATGATGCAAGGCGTTCACGCTGAAGTGTCACAAACTATATCATCACCTCTAGAATTGTTCAAGGAAATCAAGATATGAACGAAGCCGGAGAAGGGGAGAAAACCGACATAATTATGCGTTGGAATAACATGAAGTGGGATCTGAAGAATTTCTATGTGCTGAAACGAAAGGAGCGGACAGCGGAAAAGGCAGTCGTGCCGAGTGATAGACCGGAATCGTCATTCTCCCATGCCAAGACTAGCTGGATCCATACTCGTAATTTATCATCGGAGGAGAAGAGGAAGTTGCGCGCACAGAAGAAAGGATTCGTGGACACCCCGGTTCCTGTTGCGTCCAGCAGCTCTTTTAGTTTCGCACAGAGCTTGTCTGAGGATGCGGATTATGAGCAAGCCATCCTAACCTCCGTGCGTGAGACATCTCGAGGTAACCAGGAGGAAGATGCCATGATCGAGGCCGCCATCCGAGAAAGCGTCAAGGCAATGCGTGCAAGAACTGCCACTCTGGCAACCCTATCTGAAGCTGACGAGCTCCTGGAGAAAGATCCTAGCATATTTGAAGACAAGGAATATCGGATCACTGATGATGAGTACCAGGAATTGATTGAAAGGGCTATCCAGCAAAGTTTGGCGAATCAGATGGAAGATTCTAATTTTGGCCAAGAATCTGGTATGGCTGCAGCAGATTCATCAATTCATGAAGCTGAACACCCCAACGAAGCTGCGAACGCGGGCAATCAGTTTGAGGCAGACCTTCAAAAGGCGATCGAACAATCCAAGAATGTTCCAACCCCGCCGTTAAGAGACGACGAAGCCACGCTTCGGCAAGTGATTGAATCATCGAAGCAAGAGATGGACCGCCAGAAGAACGACAGAAACGAGGAAGAAATTGTCTTAGAATACGTCAAGAAGCAAAGTTTAGCTGAAGAGGAGTATCGCCAAAAGATGAACAAGGGCAAAGGGGTTGCTATGCCCGATGGAGAAGACGAAGAACATGATGAAGAGTTGAAGCGTGCTTTGGAGGAAAGCCTGAGACTACACAAAGGCGATAATGCGGGGCCGTCCGCGTCGAAAGAAGCGTAGCAGAGTACTCGGCGAGGTGCGAAGTGAGAGGATATAATAAGTCAATGTTGCGCAATTATTCACAGAAACTGGTAAAGACAGAGTAGGATACCCAGTGAAAGTGTTTGAGATAGAGCATAAAATGACTTGCCATGTTGACAGGATCAAATACCACGCGAGTGGACTTGAGATGCAGGCTGACATGATTTATATCGATTGACCTTGTATTAATGTGTCTTGTCACGCACCTCCCATGTTGACTATCGCGTAACAGTGCTTCTTACCCAATTATGCCAGTCCACCCCTGTGCCACCAGCCTTCCGAAACAGTTAGCAGAGTATGTGTGTATATCCTCTGTATAGATGTGCTTGTTAGCTATATTACAAAGTTACGAGGGAATATCCAGAAAAAAAGCAGCGGCTCAGGTGTTTCGTCCCTTCTCAACTCAACCCAACCCCCCAGCCCCAACCGTAGAACGCCTAGCCGACCTCTTCAAATCACACCACTTCCATGCCTCAAAACAGCGCTTCACCGAGAAACTACAGCCAGAAGGTCTAACAATAGGACATGAACGAGTAACAAAAGTGGACTTGTAACAGGCAAGTTATACCAACTAAGCCCAGAAAATGTAAACAGAGCAACACATTCCAACACCACTTCACTTTTCAACCATAATGCTGCTGTCCAGGAGGCGGCCCCTGCTGATTCCACTGCTGCGGCGGATACTGCCCTCCGCCCTGGTTCCCACCACCATTCGCCATGCCCATCACGTCCAGTCGGTTCTTAAGAGGTTGCTGGAAGTGGCAGATGTTGCAGCTGATGTCTTTGTAGCCCGAGATTGTGAAGGGAATGAGGGGCTGTGAGAAAAAGAAAAAGAGAGCCAAATTAGTAAATCGAACAAACTCCAAGAGAAAAATTCAAAGCCCTAACGTACTACGAAGCAGAATGTGAAGAAGGGGCGACTTTTGACGACATGCGCCGCCATGTTTCCGCAGTGGTGGCATTGGCAGACCATGCCTTCGTAGCCGGGGACTTCACTGCGGAAGGTGTGTTCGCCGCATATGAAGAAGAAGAACATTGTGAATGAGCTCCTGTGCTACCTCGATTTCGTGTTCGAGCAGTCGCTTCTTGATGTTGAGCGGGGATGCTGGTCCTGGCACCGGGTCGTGGTTGCGTAGCCTGGTTGGAGAGGTCGAGGTTGGTGATTGTCAAGTGATGATTGTTCCGGAGGTTAGAATCGCTAGTGGAAATCAATGCGGATAGATAGGGGATTAAACAAGGGCGTGATAGTTTGTGATGATGGATGAAAAGATCTTATGCGCATTCAAGTGCCGACAACGACTAGTCAGAGTAAATTGATTAAGCTGCAAGCGCGCATTTGGATTTAGAGGTGTGGTGGAGCAGAACAAAGTGATGACGTGTGGCGCCACCACTCGAGTTATGCTTGTTGCTGGATGCAGCTTTTTGTTGAAACTAAGCACGGAGCAGAGCTGAGCTTCCGTTCCGCATGTGCACAGCGGGAGGCCTAAGCTCCATTGTGCAGCTGCTGCGCTTGAATCGGCAGCCCCACGTTGGCTATCGGTGACCCATTTTTAAATACTACGAGAATAAAAAAGCTGTTTCACGATAGCCTCAAAGGTCCTGTTAGCTTCACATGACGTCCAATCTCAATTGTTCAATTTCTCGGCCATTATTATATTTCAGCTCTTTCTCGTTTATTATCGACACGAATCTATACTGCATCCAATTCTCTTAACGCAGTTCCGGCTCTACGGTCCCGGCCGCCATGATATACGACCTCAACATCGCGTGGTCTCCATCCATAACACCCGAGCGCCTCCTCCAGACCCTATCGCTCGCCTCATCTCTCGGCTACTCGACCGTCGCTCTAAGCCACACCCTCGAACTCCCATTCCACGCGAACCCAACCTCACCGTTCCCAACGATCCCCGAGTCAACACC
The DNA here is from genome assembly GCA_000222875.2 of Periglandula ipomoeae IasaF13. NCBI lineage: Eukaryota > Fungi > Ascomycota > Sordariomycetes > Hypocreales > Clavicipitaceae > Periglandula > Periglandula ipomoeae. The sequence goes on from AFRD01000153.1 coordinate 51,466, forward strand.
ATCACGGAGACTTCCCACGGTTTTACGGCGTGCCACATTACCTCTCACCGATCCCGCAGCCTCAAACTACCGCCTCCAATCTCTCGCGAACGTATACGATATTCTAGCCATCCGACCTTTGACTGAGAAAGCCTTCCAAAATGCCTGTCTCACGCTCGACATCCCCATCATATCCCTCGACCTGACAATCCATTTCCCATTCCACTTCCGTCCGAAACCATGTATGGCAGCAGTGACAAGAGGCGTTCGATTCGAAATATGCTATGCCCAGCTGCTCAATGCTGATAGCAGGGGCCGCGCAAACTTCATCTCCAATGCCACGAGTCTGATACGTGCCACGCGCGGACGGGGCATTTTGCTCAGCAGCGAGGCAAAGACGGCCCTGAGCCTACGCGGACCGGCTGATGTGGTGAATCTTCTCAATGTATGGGGGCTAGCAAATGAGAAAGGCTTAGAAGGGTTGAGGTCGATCCCCCGGAGCGTGGTCATGAACGAGGGCATGAAGAGGAATGGTTTCCGGGGCGTCATCAACGTCGTGCAGGTGGCTACGAAGGAAGATGGCGGTACTTCCAAGGGTCAGGTGGAAGACAGTGAGCAAGGCACCGGCACGGATACCGACCGAGGGGGGAAGACGTCGAAGAACCAGAATCAAAAGCGGAAGAATGGAGACTCGGAAGCGCAACCTCTGAGCAGACGGCAGGCCAAGAAGATGAAGCTTGCTGCGCGCAGTGCTGGAGTGGGAAGCAAGACTGGTTGAATTGGGTCGCGTTTTGGAGACGAGATTTTGAATCACTCGAGAAGATATTCACGAGTTATTAAGATACCCGGGAGGGAGTGGCATGCCAACCTCCATGTTTTTCCATTTGGTCGGCAAACCGTACATCACACATTTGCACTCTTGAGCAGCGTTTGGACTACGTGTCGGAGCCAGAGTTCAAGGGTAAGGGTTCAGGTAGACTATCTAATTCTATCTGCATATTCCCTCGAAAATTTTTTTTGGCAATCTTGTTGCTCACGAAGCCTTGGTCGTTGGCAGAGCCACAGGGTTCTGCTGTAGCAAGTTACCGAGATCCAAGAAACTCTTCAAGCTGTGGCCGGAAAGGTTGACGACAGGTTGTGCTGGGGCAACAACACCAGGCCCCGGAGTTGCGCCGGGTGCGATGGCCGAGTCTTTGACAGCTGTTGGAGAAGGACCAAGTCCGCCGAGCGCGAGTGATCCTGTCAGGCGCGAAGGTGAAGGAGCGCTGCTTGGAGACGCCGCCGCGGATGACGAAGAAGAAGAAGCTGCTGTACTGACAGAGGTAGTCAAAGAAGAGCTTAGCGGCGGGCGAACTGGCGTTGGCTCAACAGGTGCTGGTTTCACCGATTCTGCTGGCTTCGAAGCCTCTACAAGCGTGGCAGAAGACTTCAAACTACTACTGCTGCTACTTGACACAGGCTGAGGCGCAGCTGGCGCGACTTGAGACGTGGGCTGGGCAGGGGCTACCGTTGGTGCTTGAACAAGAGAAGACGATGACGATGACGATGGTTGTGGTTGTGGCGGGGCTGCCGCTGGGGGGGAAGCGGGCGCGTTGACCGAATAGGTTGTTTTGGGAAGGGCAGACTCAGCAATAGGGATAGTCGAAACTCCAACTCCATTTCCGTTTGCGTTGGTAGTTGGCAGCACCTCAACTTGTGTCTGAGTGGTTTGTCTGGCTGTAAAGGCTACAACATTGATGAGTGACTGCGTTGTCCCGTCACAAACCACCTCAGGGCTCCCTTGCTTGACGAGGGTACATTGCTTAACCGCCCCTGGACGTTTAGACTATTGAGTTGTCTTGTCAGTAGGATGTCACCAATAACAGAGACCTTGGGCGTTCTTACATACTGCTTTTGGACGTTGTCCATTGCCTTGTCCGCCTCCGATTATGACCACAACCTCACCTGGCGACGTGCCGTTCCCTCGGCCCTGGCCGCCGTTCGCTGGCCGTGAGGGCGAAGGGGGCGGTTGCTGCTGCTGAGGGTTGTTGGCCTCAATAATCGTTAGTGACTTCCTTCACTGAGCGTGATGGCAATAAGGTTGAACTCACAGCGCAGCTTGCTGTTACAGTCTGCGTGACGGTACTGGCTAATTCCGTAATAGTCACAGTTGCACCAGCTCCGCCGTTTCCTTGGCTCGCTAATTGTGTGACCGTGACAGTCGCTGGACCCGCAGGAGCACCAGTTCCTTGCGCTGTGACAGTGACGGTGGAAATTCTGAGTCTGTATATTGTCGCTATTAGTGGCAATGGACCAACCAGAAAAAGAAGTTTTGGTGAGACTGTACCCTTCAAAGCCCGGAGCTGTCGGTTCCCGTCCTACAGGAGGCTGTTGCCCATTTGGAGGCTGTTGACCATTGGGAGGTTGCTGACCATTTGCAGGTTGTTGTCCGTTCTGCTGTCGCGCATTACCCGCCCCGTTGGCGTTTGACTTGGAGCGAAAAGGTGCGGAATTGGCATTGACCTGGCCACCAGGTTTGACGACACCATCAACACCCACAAGTGTCGTGAATCCTCGAGCAGCACCAGAACCAAGATTTGCCCCATTCACACCATTGCTGTCCTGCCTCTTTACCAATTCCTGACCACGGCCATGATGATTCCAAGGCCCAGCCTATAAAAACCCATTAGCTTCGAGTCTTTTCATCGAGAAACTTTCCGTAAGATTCTGCGAATGCCAACTAACGTACTTGAATAATAGTCGAGATGGCAAGAATGTACAAGGCAGACGCCTTCATTCTAGGCAGATTAGGGTGGTCGTTCACGACGCTTTTTCAGCGTCTTGACCACTTTTTGGCACAAATCTTCGTGTCAAAATTGTTTCGAAGTGATTATACAGGAAGTTACAGGAAGTGAAGGGAAACAACAGACCAGCTGCTGAGAGCCAGGGAACAGATGACTGTAAGAATGTATGGAAGAAGTTCTTCAGAGGCCCACGAAGCCAGCCAGGAACCAGCTTAGGCGATCTGCAAAAGCCAGATGATCCCGGACTGCGAAGGACAAGGGAGATCTCCAGAAGAAATAGAAAAAAGAAAAAGAAAAAAAAAACATAAATAGAAAAGAAGCGAAAGACAAGAAGGGGCTAGACTCCGATTGGCGACGTGTTTGTCTGATGAACGACAACACAGTTAGTCAAAGCTGAAGCCCAGCAGAGCACAAATTACTTTCAGACCAATGTTGATGAGGAACAAGAAACGAGCGATGGTACGCAAAAAACACACGGGCGCAAAAAAGACACTTCTCAGGAGCCAAAATCTGACACCGGAAAGGGGGAAGAATATGTAAAAGGAGGGAGAATCAACGCATGGGCTAAGGAACGTATATCCGGAGAAAAGATCAGATGGTTTTTTTACCACGGGCACGAAAGAATATTACACACGACTAGGTTTGTCAGAAAAGAGGAACAACTGTTGCATTACTATGGCCCCAGAAAGCTTGGCCGCGCTCCAACAGTGACCAGATGCTAGCCAAGTAGGCCAAAGCCAGCGTGTTCCATTGGCCAGTGAAGGAGGCTCTGCTACAATCCTGGTACATTTCTGACGTTTCGGGGGCATGAGTGAGAGCCAAGAGTCTGGATCGGGAGGTGCGCTCGAAACAACAGAAAAATTCAAGTTAAGTACAAGCGTTGCGGTCAAGTGAGCGAGTTGACGATGTGGGCTGGAGAGGGTTTCTGAGGTTAGTCAGGGTGAGGTTGGCGTGGAATCTGAGACGTGGACCAGACATTTCCTGTTTTGGCCCGTTTGGGGAACCGCGACCTGAGAAATGGTGCCGCAATCCCTGGAGATGCATGGGCGACAAACAGTGGAGATGGCGACGCCATTGGACTGACTGAATCTCACAAAATCGCGAATGCGACGCTCTCGACCAGACATATGGTCGTTGTCGGAGGATGAACCATTGTTGAACTCGCCGCCGCCGCCGTTTTTTTTTTTTTTTTCCTTGTTTGGCCGCGAGGTCGCTGGTTGAAGTGCATGATGCCAGTACCACGTCGGTAAAACGCCCACCACGGATAAACATGTCAGTGCGACTGATACGGAGTGCTTGCCAAGCGAACGCCGCCCGTTGTCTTCACGAACCTCTCTCGCTTGTATCATCCTGGAAGGAAGCAGACCGACTCTGTCTCGGCAACCTCGAAGGGCGCAGAGCATGCTAGCTTCACTCACATACGCGCAAGGATGCTATAGTTCCCACGTCCTCCTTACATTACAGGTATTTCTTTGGGCCATTAATCGAGAGATAGATTGAATGCATTGCAGGTTGAATAATATCCACAGAACAAGGTGCTCATCCACTTTCGCATCCATGTCCTTGTGCAACCGCCACGTTGCGCGGCCAAAGATGCTTCTGCCCATTCAGGGCTCTTGGAACTTTCATGTCGTACGAACTACTCGCATGGTGATGCAGTAGACGATCGAGCCGGTCATCTGTCGATTGACCTTATATTTTTGACGCCAAGACAAGGCGCGCACATTGCAAGAGCCCGACGTCTGATGGATGGGCACTCAAGTCAAGGTTTTGCCCACCTGTATTATTCTCCAGCAACATACATGAGCAAATAGTACTAGGCGCAGCGCATGCCATATAGTATTCGCCATGGCAGAAACTGCGGACGAGGAAAGGCGTGACAATGACCATTTTCTCCATTGGTCATTGCAACTGCAGCACTGCATCATCACAATGCCTCGCAAAGCCGTTGACCTTGCAGAATCCAGCCGTCAGCACTGCCAATTGAGAGCAACAGTTACCACACCAGGGATCTCAACACTACAAGTACTGCTCAACGATCGGGCCACGATCTCTACGGTTCTCCAAGCCCTGGCCCATTGTCCAAGTACCCTTCGCAGCAGAACTTCACCAACCCAGTACCTGGACCCTTGGTGCCCCACCCACAGCTCTTTAGTGTCTCTAGTCGCCCATCAGCCGTTGAAGGTCAAAAGTCAATGATGACATCGTCCAAGCTCGATCCGCCCATCCCGTCATGGACGGTGTCCTCCCTTTGGAATCAACGCTGTCACCAAGCACACAAAAAGTGCAGCATATGTGCTTCCCTGAGGCGCCCTAATAACATGCGAAGCTGAAGAACACCAGACACCTATAGATTATGAGGCTGTAGATCTTTCCAAACCAAACTATAGCAAAGACACAAGCTTCTCTAGCATCACCACCAGCCTCATAAACAAACCGTGTGCTGAGCCGCCAGCGCACCGCCGACCATGGCAGTCATCCACGTTCTAGATGATTACTATCTCGCAATCACGGCAATCATCACAGTCGCATACCAGTTGTTTTTCTTTTCAATAGCGTTTACTTTTAAATTCGACAAACTCACCGGTCAGTCCTACCAAACCCTTCTAATTCCAATCTTCCTTCCATTCTAATAAATCGCAGACCTCGCAGGGGAAAGTAACTTTGCCGTCCTCGCCATCATCACCCTCGCCCTCTCAGGCCACCACCATGCCCGCCAATTGGTTGCCTCCCTCTTCCTCATCGTTTGGGCCATCCGCCTTTCAGGCTTCCTGTTCTTCCGCATCCTGCGCACCGGATCAGACGACCGCTTCGACGACAAGCGCAACAACTTCTTCTCCTTCCTCGGTTTCTGGGTCTTCCAGATGATCTGGGTCTGGACCGTGTCTCTGCCCGTCACCATTCTGAACTCGCCCAACGTGACCCAGTACGAGCAGCATGGCTTTGGGACAGGTCGCGATATCGCTGGTGTGATCCTCTTCGCCATTGGCTTCATCATGGAGAGCGTGAGCGATGTGCAAAAGTATAACTTTCGGAAGAACAATGACAAGTCGGCGGTTTGCGACAAGGGGTTCTTTGCTGTGTCACGGCATCCGAATTACTTTGGGGAGATAATCATCCAATTTTGTAAGTTTAACATCTTGAATTTTGAGCAGGAAGTACCCTATGCGCATAAGCAAATGCTGACTCACACTTCCATTAGCCATCTACATGATTGCCGTTTCGTCGGCAGCGGACGGTTACGTCCATGGACAAGCATATAACGCCCTCTACGCTACGATCGTTGGTCCAATTCTTCTCACCGTTCTGCTCATGTTCGTCTCTGGCCTGCCGCTCTCGGAGAGACCGAAGGCCAAGGCGCGTTACGAGAAAGATAATAACTGGCAGGGTTATAAGCGGTGGTTGGACCGCACCAGCATTCTGATCCCGTTCCCGCCTCAATTATTTGAGAAGATGCCCGTCTTTCTGAAAAGGACTGTCTTTTTGGAGTTTCCCATGTATGTGTTTTACCCACCAAAGGAAGGGGCGCATGATGATGAGGAGACTTTGAGGCACTAAGCGCGGCGATATATTGTGATATGACCAATTTCTTGATACGATATTCCAATTTTGATAGCAGTGTTCTTTTTTGGTAGATGGTATACCAAGTGTTAATTTAATTGACCCAAATGTACAATTCATGTTTCCTATTCCTGGTATATATGGATGAAATATATCGCCCTGTATGCACGTCTGTTCGTGTACTCATTGTAAACCCCCCAAACACCTCAGGCAGCAGCTAATAAACCGCTGTTATGTTCTCAAATACAACTCATGTGTCGAAACCACCCATAAACCCTGTTTCAATGACCCAGATCAACGTTAAGATTGAGCGGTGAAGACAATTTATAGAACCATTGCAACCTTCCCCTATCAACCTGTCCCCACAAAGCCACGGTATATTCTGAGTATTTTCGTTCAAAATCAAGTCGATAAGAAAAATGCGAGAAGCAAAACTGGACACATCTAAGAGTAAAGTCGCGCCGAAAGTAGAGCGCTGTCCGATAGTGCTGGACGTGACTTTGGCAGACAGCACTACTCAATCAAGTCATCTCCAGGCTGATCGAGAGGTTGATCCAGAAATTCCTGCGTCGCACCATAATCGGTAGTAGATGACGACTCCGAGTGTGTTTCGGAGCCTTCGGGTATAGGAACCATGGCGCTCTTGGTCCAGAGATGAATGGCTTTCTTCCAATCCAGACCTTCTATACAGCCGCCTTTGACAGATACAACGTTTTTGGTCTATTTTCAGGCACTCTATTAGTTGATACTATATCGAAAAGGAGGTGAGGTGTACAGACTAACAGCTGTCGTGTGGAGAAGCCGGGTGCCGCATTTCTGGCAAAAGTAGCTGGGCAGTGGAAATCAGCCTCTGCAATGAAACATCTGACTCGTTCAAGTACTCTCGGGATGCAATACCAGTATAGTGTCTGTCCTGAAGCGGTCGGTCGCCTGTGAACAACTATAGTTAGCTCCCACTTGACTAGGTGTGAGATCAAGACGCAACACTCGATGTGGAACATAAACACACAGCTCTCAAGCAAACAAGTTGAGGTTGAGCGACGAAATTGGTGGGCTTGAGAGAACATACGCATAACAACTTAATAAATCGGTCTGTGGCAATTTAAAGCGAGGAAATATGGCAAATGCACCAAACGCAGAGCTTGTCTGGCGCTGGCACTCTGCACAGTGACATATGTACAGAGCCAATGGTTGCGGAAGCGGTGTTGTGAAGTTCACAGCACCGCATTGGCATCGAGCGTTCATTTTGTGAAGGAATTGATCTGAATAATCGTTTGCGGAGGAAACTGAGCTGGTTAAGCCTGGTCGAGTTCTAAAATGCACAGTTGTAAATTTGTGAGTGCCTGAGGATGATTAACCGATGACCGTGAATTGGTGTAAGACGGCGGGGAATTGTATCAAGGAACTGGATGGCCGCTCCTGTTTCGGATTGGCCAGCAGGAAGAGTCACCCAAACATGGAACGTATGCGGTGAAAGCTTAGGAAGAAATTTGGCCAGGAAAGATGTAAGGCTTAAGTTGCAGTAGCCTCAAGTCCTGTTTAAAAAGTATCATGCAGGGATAAGTGATTGGCAAGGGGCGAGTAGTCAGCGAAAACGGAGGCTGCAAAGACACATGAATTTGGCTAATGGTAGATGTTCTAGAGTCTGCACCGCACAATCTGGGCCGGTTTGGTGCTTTACAAAGCCAGGTCAGCTGTCATGGCAAGTGCCGCCGCCAGATGCGGCTAACATGCAATGTGCAATGTGCAACGTGGAACGGAGTGCACCTTCCGTCATTCTCCCATTGTGCCTCCGAGATGAGGCATTGCTGTAGCCGAGTCACCATCTCTCGCTTCGTCAGTTCAAGGGCCGTGGCCAACAATTGTGTTTATACTTTCTCAGAGTTACCATGATTGATTTTTCTTTTTAATATCATCATCACGTCTTTAACAGCTCTTTGCGATGCCAAGTTTTGTTCAATGACTTGTCATAAGAATAGGATATGTGAACCGACGCAATACCGTCGAGTTATCGAATCAACTATGCGCAATACTCGAATAGGAAGCCAGTCCAATCGCTGATCGTATCAGCTCGTATTTTCATGTCATTATCGCGACGGTGAAACATCCACCCTTAAGACCGTGGCGTGACTCACTCGGAGCGATCAGGGCGCGTAGTCACATGAGACCGGCTCTCCCTCAAAAAAGCTCCGACTCCCGACATCGATTGTCGACGGGTGTTCTCCACAAATTCCATCATCCTGGCCGCTTAATCGCATCATGAGCGAACCTGGAGGACACTTCAACTTCTGACGACTTTACTTTTGACAGACAAACTCGCTATACAATTACACAAACCACCAGCGTCTTCAGTCCACGCGATTCCAGTAGCCCCTGCACGCCTCTACAACAAGCTAACTTGTCGCCATCTGACCATGTCGCCCCAAGAAATTCCACTTCAAGCTGTTCCAGTGTCCTCATCTCGACCAAACAGCCTTCAGCCCATGCCTGTAACATCGCCTCTCGCCAATCGCTCGTAGTAAAATGAGCTTGAAATTCCGGCGAATGTTCCTTAGAGAACTGGATTGAGATGCGCAGACCGCGAAGCGACCTCGAGCAGACTCGACTTAGTCTTCTCCAGGTCTCAATCAACTTCCCGTCGCGACTACTCAAGTCTAAATCTCGAATTTCCAGCCTCATATACCGCACACTGCTTGCCTGCCAAGGTTGCAGAACATCAAGTAACATTGTCGACGCAGTGACCAGACCGGACGAGAACCAATTCTCAAATACGAATTCGTTGTACTTGAAGGGCATCTGCCGTGACTCAGCATAGATCTGCCTACACACACAGAGTAGACTCGAGGGTACGAAGTGCCATGGTCGGTCTCACAGCAGAAGAGAGGTATGATGATCCTTACGCTCGCTGTTTCCGTCACTGTCGTCGAGCGGCTTTGTGAATCGGGCGTTCCGTGTCGGAGTAGGATACCCTGGCAGAACCACGGCCTCTCTCACAGGATTTGCCCAGTATACCCAGCGATAAACTTGCATTCGGATTTCTAAAGGTAGCGAGATTATCGAGCCTTTCGAGACGACAACATGCCAGTCGCCCACAGCCTGGTCCGGCAACCTTGATTCCGTAGTTAAAATGTCAAGTGACGACTGCCGCAGGGCCTGGGCCGTTGCTGAAATATATTCAGCGAGGACGGCAGGAGGCACAGAAGCAAGCCCAGCATCGTAGCACGGCGTTGCCTGAAAAGACAAGCGTTTTGTTTCCATAATTCGATCAATGATCCACTAAGGATAGACCATGCAATATCGCGAGCTGTTCATTGACCAGGTATCGCCTCTAAGAATGTCGCTTTTACGACAGTGGAAATCGCATCGCATTCCAACGATCATCCACGACATTGAACTGAAGCCACAATGGAGGAGAAATTTGGCGCGTTCAATCCGTAAGCAAATTCGAATACAAGGTGAGAAATGCCACAAGCGGCACCTGACGAGCGCATAGTCCGGACTCGAAAGCCACGCTGACACTCACTTACGCGAGGTACGAGAGCCACGCATTAGGCTATTCGGACACGTCAGATCGGTCGAATCTGGGCATGGATAGCGACTGGTGCTTCCTGGAACTTGGTCGCAGAACGTCGCGATTGATCGCTCTGCCTCCCGAATATGGCGATACTTCAAGGTCCTCCTTATCAGCGGTATTGACGTGTGTCAAGTGCCCTGGCCGTCTACACCCAAGTTTCCCTACTGCAAGTCGGCAATCTTCTCCATGAGCAATATTGTTTGAAAGCATTTCTAGATTATCAAACGTCATGCTGTAGTTTCTATCGGAACATGTTGAATATATTTCGCAGCTCAGCAACGCAAGCCCGCCGATATATCCAAGTAAAAATACATCTCTCAATTCTTCTCATAGCCATCTGGGTATCTCGTTAAATTTAATGCTCATCGTCGCTCCATGCCGTGTATATAGGAACCGCGCAAGCACCAAGCAATGCCATCCTTTCCCATCACCACAAGCTCTCACCAACATCATGAACCCTCTACGACGTAGTCACGCCGTCCATCCCGTCAGGTGGAATATTCACCCCTTCCAGACCCTTCTTTACGCCCATCTTGCGCTCATATTCCACATTCCTCGGCACCTCAAAGTCCCCCCTGGCCGCGAACCACAACAGCGTCTCCGGCTCAGGACCCCTATTCACCAATTTCCCGTCCTTCTCGCTCTCTTCATCCCCATCCTCATCGCTCTCATCATCCAATGCCTTCTTCAGCCCCGTCCGAACGCTCTCCACGCCGCCTTCCCGCTCCGCCTTGGTGTACACATCCCCCGCCTCGTCCCTTACGTACTCCGCTATTCGGCCCTGCGTCCATTCCCGCAACTCATCCCATATAGATTGCAGTTCGGCCAAGCCCTCCGGCGTAGCTAGTCTTGCGGTTTCACGTCCCTCGAGGACCAATTCCTCGACGTCGGGTTCCAGTTTCTTTCGAAGGAGTTGTGTGAGAATGTTTTCTTGAGTTCGACCGGGGTAGTTCGTCGAGGGGTGGATGGCCATGCGGGTGAAAAGATCGGAGTTGTCGTTGAGGCTTTCGAGAACGGACTGGAGGTTGCGTTGGAGGATTTGCGCGGATGCTTGGAGAGAGGAGCTGATGGAGACACGCGCATTAGCGGAGATTCAGAGCTTTGGTTTTTTGATGGCGAAGCTTTCGCGGGCGGACCTTACGAATGAGGTAAGGGATTGCTTTTCAAAATGTCCATCTTGAGACTTTGGATGCTGCTGGAGAGCTGTGCCAGTCGTGCGGCAGTGTGCTCGACTGACTTGAGCTCGTCCTCGTCCAGACCGAGCGTCGCCATGATGACGTTTGTAGATCTAGCTGACAATGCGGTTATTCGGAAGCTTGGTCGTAGCTAGGGCACGAGTCAATGAATCAAGAAGTGGTTGCCATGACAGGGTTTGGTAAATGGCGCGAGTGCTAGATGTTTGAATGGTATTTGGGGCATGCAAGCACCACGGGCGTAGCATCAATTGTGCCTCAACCCCACACTGTCTGCCGCTGGTGCCCACGTTCCTCAGCTTGTATGCGCATACAGTTCTTAGCAAGACCAGCTGAGTTAGCTCCAATAAATTGGCAAGATAGACACGGTATATCCGAAATTTCCAGACGTAGGTAATTTGAAATCGAGGCAATATCTGGTAATATATATGTATAGTAGTTTACGATATATATATTATGACTATGTAGTTTGATCTCTTCACGCACCTTAGCTAGGCACACCTGAAACGCATTCGAAGTCGCGATTTGATGACACACTGTCAGGTTGCTATTTACGTATTTGGATTCTTAATCAATTTCATTCTACCTTATTATGCCTAAACCCCGGAGGGATGTGAAAGATATTCGGGTGCCCGCACATATATGTTACAATATTTGTGACAGGATATTTCATCCATAAAATAACAAAACGCAGCAGTCCACCAACTTCAACTAATCAATCTTGATGCGTAATGCTATGCCGCTTATGTGTTTAAAAAAAACGCAATCGTTATCATGCCGTTTGCCCCTCACTTCTTTCTTCAAGCGCGCGTCGAATTGACAGCCTTAGATTCGTACCCCTGGCTGTCCACGAACGGGTATCGAGCACGGCGTTCCAGTGCGTCGAGTGGAATCGTGGAACGGATGTACCTTTAAATAGTTAGAATACTGTCTTTTCACAAGTCACGGTCCGTGTCAACACTTACTTTGTTCGACCATCATCAACGGGGTCGAAATCCCAGCTGGTGAAAGCACCTTCCTTCAGAGCATCCCAAACAACCCGGCGGCTGCGTTGAGACTGCAACACCTGGGCTGTAATGCCATCGAAATCCCATTTCGCCTTAGCTTCGGCCTCAAACTTGTCAAAGAGAGCCTTGACAGCCTCCTCTTCCGGGGTCTGCGGCGCAGTCTTGGCAAAGCGCGCCAAGTTATCCAATTCGTGAGGGTCCTTCTCTAAATTGTAAAATTGGGGTTCATCGGCCGGGCAGGTAATGTACTTCCAAGGTCCGCGCTTGATCATCATCATAGGGCGCACAGTTCCCTCGCCCGTATACTCCGCAAAGACCGTGTCGTGTCCTTCCTTGTTCTGAAGATGGGGCATCATGCTCATGCCGTCCATGGGCAAATATGGTGCGGGCTTAGTGCCAATGAGATCGCATATGGTAGGGAGCAGATCCAGCGTGGAAACGTTCTGGCTGACGCGGTGAGGCTGGAACCACTTAGGATAGTTGACCAGCAGCGGAACTCTGACGGATGATTCGAAGTAGCTCATCTTGTACCAGAGACCTCGCTCTCCGAGCATGTCACCATGGTCGCCACTGAAAATGACAATCGTGTTCTCGGCCAAACCAGCATCTTCCAACGTCTCCAATAACTTTCCAATGCAATCATCGACGTAGCTGACAGATCCATAGTAAGCCCATTTCGCCCGCTTGATCTGGTCGTCCGAGAAGTCCTGGTCCCAGAGGTCGCATACTTTCATCAACCGCTTGCTGTGGCTGTCCAGCTCGTCTTTGGGAATCCGCACCTTGGGCAGCGCAATGTCCACACCCTCGTAGCGGTTCCAGTAGTTCTTCGTGATTGTATACGGATCATGAGGATGCGTCAAAGATACCTGTAATAAGGGGCAACGAAGGGCGCAACTCGCTAGCAAAGGTTCGTTTGTTTTGGATCAATGTTTTGGACGGTTGCTCCAGATCCGAGGTCCTTCTCCTTGGCAACGAGTCTTCCAAGACTGGCAGTTGGGAGAACGACTCTGGCTCGTTCCATTTCAAGAGCAATGGCAGCTCATCTCTGCCACTTACTGTCAAAGCAAAGGGACGCTTTTTGGGACCTTCTCGAACGTGGTCCCACAAGTATTGCACACTGCGATACATGACCTCCTCGTCGTAATCCAATTGGTTACTACGGCCACATGGTCCAGCTTGGAGAATAGAACTGGCGTTGTGATACCACTCAAGTCGCGTGTCCGGCTCATCCCAGTTGACAGCCCAGCCAAAGTCACCAGGATAAATGTCGCTGGTAAGACGCTGCTCGTAACCATGTAATTGATCTCCAACGAAATGCATTTTACCTGCCAAGGCCGTGTGGTACCCCTTGGAGCGAAGATAGTGGGCGTACGTGGGAATCTAAGAATTAATCTGCGAGGCATTGTCATATGCTCCAATCTTCATTGGCAGCAGACTTGTGATCATACTCATTCTGGATGGAGCGCACAATGGAGAGGGGCAATAGGCAGAATCGAACTGGACAGAGCTGGCAGCCAAGCGGTCCAAATTCGGCGTCTTGATTTGAGACTCCGGATTATACATCTTTAACTGAGGAGCAGCCAATTGATCAGTCATGATGTAGAGAATGTTTGGCTTTTCTGCATTCTGTTTGGGAATACCGGCAGGGGCAGAAGTCTGCAGGGTGTTGATATCGGGTGCCATCTTGACGCACGTGGATGCGTGGACGGAAGTTGGCGCAGTCGTTCTTGAGTTCGAAGGAGCTTTAACTAGTCTCCTTTTTCCAGTTGTTGGAACAGTCTTTGGGTTCGGATTCAAAGTCTTGTGCTTGGGACTGGTGTCTGTAAAGGATTGACCTGGAGTGGGAAGGCGGTCCTGAATGTCTAGTCGATGGATCGAACAATAGCGGAAGAGGCTGACAACTCAATAGAGTGCCATACAGGAGAAGAAATGTTGAGTTTTTGATAAAAGGATAGTAACAGCTACTGAGCGTTCCTGTCCAATAGTCGTCCCTCCGATCTAATCAACAATCATCAACGGCTTAACAGCAAGAAAACAGCGAGTTCAGAGGCAGTTGACTACAGTCCGCTTGCTCCCAGTACAGGACTTGTAAGACAACAGTAATGGCCAAGAACTTTCCAAGTAGCAGTCGTATCTGTTCAGATCAGACGAGAACCTCGAGCAAAATAAGATAAAGAAAGCACGCTCAACTATACAGACCACCAACGCGAAAGCAATAAAGCAGTGAGTGAAGGGGATGGGTCAAATTTATGTTCATACACAGGGCGCCGACAGCCCACCCCGACCCTCGTTGGACAATGCTGTAAGCAACAAATTGAACGGGGCCGTGGGTCCGACAAACAGCTCATGCTCAGATGCGGCGAGATACCGAAGCGAGGGGGAGGGGCCGGAGCCCGGGGAACGACATTCCTCCCCCTGTCGAGACTCCGCATTTCTGAGCAGGCTAGGCTCCAAGACAAAGCTGGACTTGCAATAAAAAGAGCTTGCGCCATCGTTCACCGTGGATGGTGTAGGGTCGACAGCAGCTCTGAAGAGCCACAATACTCTTGTGAACTACTCCTTTGGGCCAGGGATGCAGTGTGGTTGGTCCCCGACCCAAGATGAAGTCCAGAATGACAATCCTAGGCTGCATCTAGACCCTGAACTGGGCCTAGTACCGCCCCCTCCTGGCTGTGATTTGGTCCCCAAACTGACAACCCCATGTCCAGGACTGGCGGTCATTCCAATCGGGTCCGTTGCCATAATTTCTTGGTCCCCTAATGTCGAAGCCGAGAAACAGAGCCGTTTGTTGCTCTCGCGTGTCGCGGAGTCAGGAACCGTTTGTCAGAATGATAACTGCAAAGTCTTCCAGATCCAGAAGCTAAAACGTACGTGGAGAGGAGGATTGATGGTGGCACACAGGGTGCAATGTGGCGATGGCGGCTGATGTGTCATCTACATGATGCGAGACTCGTCGTTGGTTTTCCCCACGTATGCACGGAGCATGTCTGCTGCTGGTGACACCATCATCTCATCTCGGTCCAGCCAGGCAGGAGCACGTGCGCCGGGCTGACTATTCCTTCCCGATTGCACCGTACCGCACTGGATCACAGAAACCCGTTTGGCGCATACGGTGTGATGTACAACTGCATACTGTCCCCGACCGCCCGTCACATTTGGACATACAGTAAGTAAACAGCTTTTTTAAACTTAAGCACTAACGATGTCGACATCGCCCTGACCGATTGCACCATGGTCTTACCACCGTAATTTCGCATCTCGCCGTCACTACTTAATAATACCAAAGACTCCGTGAATCATGCCACAATCCCGATATGGAGTTTTATTCCCACTTTATCCAAATCTCGATTCATTCAGTTACGTTTGTTGTCGTTCTTGAATCGTTGACACGAGCATGACACACAGCGCGCCCGAGAGAACAAGAGGTCTGCCTGTCAGACAAGCTAGACTTGCATCAATGCAACACTGTCGCCGCCAGCTCGCAATGTCAACGACCAATAACAATACTGCCACCCAACTCTATTATTACCACGTCTCTCAACACGCTCTTCTCGAGGACGAAAATTCGCCCTCTCCCACCAACAGAAAGAAGAAGATCCACAAGCGAAACAAACCAGCGCTAATCAGCACCACATGCAAATATCCCCTTGAAGCCATTTCACATAACGAACCAGAACAACCCCCTCTTTAACAATACCGTCACAGCAGCCAAGCTCCATGCAGCCACCAGACGTCCTGGCAATGCCCTCCTCCCTTGCCCTCCTCTCACCGAGACCCTCGGCGGCAATAGGTAATATCACCCCTTATTCGTGCAAGGCAGCTCTGCGCGAGACAACAATCGCTTCCCCAGGCCCGATAAGCCGGATTTACGTAACTTTCGCCTCTGAACTTGTGACCGACCCGACCGAGAACCGTTATCTGCTATACACGTCCAGCCGCTTCTCGGGACGACTCAATCACCCCGGGATGTGGCTATGTGAACCTGTGTGTTGGCATAATCATCTTGGCGGGATTTCGTCTTAGTCTAGTAACCCATGTGACCATTCTGCTACGGATTGGAATAATGTGACCAAGTGCCATTCGCTCAACCGCAAACAGCTGTCGGTGTTCTGCGCCTTTGCAAAATGGCCGGAGACATAATTGCCCAGCAGTGGTTTCAAGCACTCGCCAAAAGCGCCACCATGGTTCGCACAGCTTTTCTCGGATGTTGGCTCCCTTCCATTAGATCTTCAAACAGCTCCGGGAATTTGGCGAAAACTCCGCGATCATCGGCCGCTCGCCCTGAATTCATTGTCAGCATTGCGAATTTGCCAGATACTTGATTTGTCCGTTGTAACTCACATTTTCCTGGGACACCAAGGAACAAGCCCATTTTGCTCTGTGCTTCCCCAGTCCAGTCGAGGTGGATATTCCACTCCAACCTCACTGCTGCTTCTGCGCCGGTTTCCGCGGTTGTCGGAACCGGTATCTCGTAAGACCTTTGGCCCATGAATCGTAGGAGATCTGCCTTGTCACACCTGTCAAGTGCTTCGTCTTCTTCGTCTAAATCCGGCTCGTCCTGTTGGCCTTCCTGTGTCCTCATTCGAGTTATTGAGCTCAAAAAATCGCCCTTTGCTACTAGACTTCGTTCCAGCTGAACCCAAAAGCGCGCCCTTTGTACAGCTAAACGATACCACTTGCCCATAGCCCATGATATAATGCCGATGTTGTGGTGCATCGATCTGTTGCAGTCCCCATTGCAAATTTTGTCAATAAAATCGCCAAGTTCAGGACGCGCTGATGGTTCCAAAGCAGGAATTTTCAGTGACAAGATATTCAAATTCATCGCGTTAACCACCATGTCCACTCTAGCAGTAAACAGACCTGGAATATCGCGGGATCGTAGTGTGATTTGTCGCCGTTGTCTTATCGGTTGATCTGCAGGGCCAGGCAGCACGGACACCTGTGAGGTGGCTGAAAAGGGACTGAATAGTTGTAAAAAAGGTAATTCGTCTTCGGCAGACATTTGGACTGGGTGATGGGATTTGATATCCTGTTCGTCGTCTTCGGGGTCTCCTTGCTGGGGTATCAATTTCGAGGGACCAAACGGCGGAATCCCCATAGGTTTCAACGCCGCCTGTGCCATCTGATGTGCGAGTCCC